>CAUYQV010143243.1:0-50970 GCA_963574575.1 Galagoides demidoff
TTTGATACAATGACTAAGCAAATGACATGAAATTTATGTTAACCAGCTTGATGAAAGTATTTCAAATTGTATATGAAAACAGCACAATGTACCCCATGTTTGCATTAATGTATACAGCTATCAATTAATAAAAAAAAGAAAGGATCCAATCAAGCTGAATCAGAAGTGAAAACGGTACACATCTCCTTATTGTTCTAACACTCTGGGAGACCAACGTGGGAGGATTGCTGCAGGTCAGGAATTCAAAACCAGACTAAGTAAGAGTGAGATCCTGTCTCTTCTAAAAATAGAAAAATTATCCTGGTATGGTGGCACATGCCTCTAGTCTCAACTATTTGTGAGGCTGAGGCAGGAGGCTTGCATGAATCCAGGAGTTTGATGTTGCTGTGAGCCAGGAAGAGGCCATAGCAGTGTACTTTGGGTGACAGAAGAAGACTCTGTTTCAAAAAAAGAAATGAAATGAAAAGGCAATATTACAACTGATGCCACAGAAATACAAAATTTCTCTTTTGAATACTATGAAAATCTCTATGTACATAAATGAGAAAATGTAAAGGAAATGTACAAATTCCTGGAAACAATTTCCCGAGAGTTAATCAAGATCAAATAGAACTCCTAAATAGATCAATAATGAGCAAATAGTGTATAGGTGTAATAAAAAAAATCTAACAACAATAACAAAAAAACCCTGGACCAGATAGATTCACAGCTGAATTTTGCCAGATCTCTAAGAAGAGCTGGAACCTATACTGCAGAAATTATTCCATAACATTGAGAAGGAGGAAATACTCCCAAATTCATTCCATGAACTCAGTATCACCTTGATAACAAAGCCACTGCAGAACTTATTCCATAATATTGAGGAGTAAATAGTCCCCAACTCTTTCTATAAAGTTAGTTTCACTTTGATACCAAAGCCAAGAAAGGGCACAACAATAAAACAAAAAAGAAGACTGTAGACCTATTATCTCTTATGTATATAGATGCAAAAAAGTCCTCTATAAAGTAGTACTTAGTAGCAAATAGAATTCAAATAGTACTTAGTAGCAAATAGAATTCAACAGCATATCAGAAAAATAATCTACCCTGACCACGGGCTTTTCTCAGGATACAAGGATGGTTCAACATACATAAATCAATGTGATTCATCACATAATCAGAAGGAAAACAAAGACCCTATCATCATTTGAAGAGATGCAGAAAAAGCATTTGAAAAAAATTCAACATCTTTTCATGGTAAAAACCCTAGACATACAAGGCATAGAAGGAACATATCTCAAAATTATGAAAGGCATATGTGAGGAATACATAGCTAACATAAACATTGAATGGGGAAAAGTTGAAAGCATTCCCACTAAGACCTAAACAAGACAACGGTGCGTACTGTAAAACACTTCCATTCAACATAGTGCTGAAAGTCCTAGCCTGAGAAATCAGACAAGAGGCAATAAAACATATCCAAAGGAGAGCCAAACTATCATTTTTTTTTTTGAGACAGAGTCTCACTATGTTGCCCTTGGTAGAGTGCAGTGGGGTCATAGCTCACAGCAACCTCAAACTCTTGGTCTCAAGTGATTCTCTTGCTTCAGCCTCGCAAGTTGCTTGAACTACAGGTGCCTACCACAACATCCGGCTATTTATGTTGCAGTCAACATTGTTTTTTTTTTTTTTTTTTTGGCCTGGGCTGGGTTTGAACCTTCCACCCTCAGTGTATGTGGCTGGCACCGTAACCACTGTGCTAAGGGCACTGAACTCAAACTATCACTTTTTGATGACCATATTATTTTATATCTTGGCTAAGTGTTTTAAACTTTTGTGTTTGGCAAACTTTTCAAAATCATATTCCAAATTTTCTATTCAGTTTGAACTCAAACCAACTTTTGGGAATTAAGACCCCTAGAAATCTAAGAAAGACATATCAGGACTATTTAATAAGTTAAATATATGGAAAGAAGTGTCAAATTGGAAATATTTTACTTTCTGTGAGTTTTATTTGTATAAGTGTGTTATTAATACATGTTATAAAATGGTATGAGTTCCCTAAAATTCTTCTAGGTCTTGGTATATGTTGTCATAATAATTATGATTATGTTAGATTGTTGTATAACCAAGTTTCTTTGCCAGTTGTGTCTTTAACCATGGCTATTTTGTCACCCACAAACAATGAAAGCAAAAAAACTTCTCAGAAGGTAGTTTATAGTTTTCTACAGTCTAAAATTGCCCCTTTCTTCAAGGAAATTCATGAAAAGAACCTTGATAAATACTTTTAAATAAAGATTTGTGATAAGTTTGGGAATTATACCATTGGACGACATAAAAACTTCTGGGAATTTAATTACAAAGCTGATGCATTAATGAGGTTTGTTAACCCAACGTCAAGCAGAGCATGAGTAATTACATGATAGAAGACTAAAATAATTTTCTATTACATTTTTTTGTAAAAATATTTATGATTCTTTTTATATGTTCCTTTCCAGAGTCAAGACTACTTTTTTCTTCTTTGAATTATTTATAGCTATAGCAATTGAGTCAAGTATACTCTTTTTTTTTTTTTTTTTGAGACAGAGCCTCAAGCTATCTCCCTGGGTGGAGTGCCATGGCATCACAGCTCATAGCAACCTCCAACTCCTGGGCTCAAGCGAGTCTCCTGCCTCAGCCTCCCAGGTAGCTGGGACCACAGGCACCCGCCACAACGCCCGGCCATTTTTTGGTTGCAGCCATCTTTGTTGTTTGGCGGGCCCAGGCTGGGGATTCGAACCCGCCACCTTAGGTGTACGTGGCTGGCGCCTTAGCCGATTGAGCCACAGGTGCCGAGCCAAGTATACTCTTATAAGCAAAACTGAAATATTTTCTTTTCCTGCTACATGATTTCTTCAAAATTTGGAAACTATGAGTTATTAATCTATGGCATTGTGCTTTTTTGCATAACTGCAATAAGAATCTATTTTTTTTTTTTTTTGTGACAGGAAAGAATTGAAGACACTGATTGTTTTGCCAAGGTCTGACCAGAATGACATTTTCAGATATAACCAGATTACTTTGAGGAATCAAGGTTGACTATATAGAATTGATAAAAAGACCCTTGGGAAGACTGGCTTGGTAACTTGTCCCTTATATTATTCCCTTACAAGTTTCCTGACCTTGGGGCAAGTGAAGAATGCCATTTTCTGAAATGCTTAGAAACCTCAAGATATTGTGGGACCTTTAGAAAAAAGAAATTTTCCCAATTTATACAGGTATTACAGGCACAGTTTGATGACAAATGCTTCACTTGCTTTCCAAGCCTTGAGATACTTTTAAAATTCTAAACTAACCAACTAACTAACTAAATAAATAAAATTCTAAATTAAAACTTTTTATGATAAAGTTACCGCAAAGCCAATTTAAAATGGAGACTATATGGCCAATCACTATTTATGCAAATATCAGGCCGAATGTAATACTAAAACTTATTTGGAAGTAAATTGGTACTACTAAGATTTATCTTTGGTAGAAATGGGAAACTGCAGAGAGAAATATTATGTTTCAGAGAAAAACTATAGCGCACCTATTATTAACTTCTAGGCCTGACAGTTGTTTGGGGGTTGTACTTGCCCACAATTTAGACTAAATTCTGAATTATTTTCCGACTACAAAGAAGACTCTGGATTTGATTTTGTTCATGATGTTCTTAGTTGGCTCTCCAATGTAACAGGGTTTTATTTTTGTTGTTGTTTTATATATAAATTCTCTTTTGCATTATAATCCTCATATGTTACTTCTCAAGAAACTAAAATCACAGAATTCTGAAATCTAGAGATGATTCAACAGGCAATAGCAGCTACATAAATTAATGTCTTGACTAAGGTCTCATTTTTGTTACTCTGTGATATGATTTCAAATTAGCTTTTGGATATTCTAAAAAAATTCCTCATTAAGAGACCTCCTCTTTTCCCCTTAAGGAGGAAGAGGTCTATTCAGGAATGAGCCTTTGTAAAAAGGGTCACTTTGGCACTCAGATTTTGAACATCATTGCCTTCTAGGAGAAAGATTTTGATCAAGAAGGAAGAAATGAGAAAGAAAAACTTTTGTCTGAAGAATGTGAGCCCCTTTAAATTATTAAGCCCACAAAGGCATTTAAAATGTAACTATAGTCATGTCTTACACCCCCTTGAGCTCAATAATTACATCTTTTTTTTTTTTTACTAAGTCATATACACATAGATCATGAACACATTTATGCATGTGTGGAATACAATGTGTTGATTTTTTTTATACAATCTGACATGGTTACATCAAACCAATCAACATAGCTTTTGCCTCATTTACTTGATTATTGTGTTAAGACATTTATATTCTACACTTGACAGATTTGACTTGTACCCTTGCAATATGCTCCATAGGTGTGATCCTGCCTTTTACCCTCCTTCTATCAAACCGCCCCCCTCTTCTCCCTTCCCACTCCATTTCTTTCCTTCATCCTGGGCTATAGTTGTGTTCTATCTTTCTTAAGAAAGTGTGAGTAAATACAAGTTGGTTTCATAGAAGTACCGAGAACATTGGATACTTTTTCCTCCATTCTTTCCAGGTCCTTCCATGTAAACATAAAAGAGGTAAAGTCTTCATCTTTTTTAAGACTGTATAGTATTCCGTGGTATACATACATACACCACAATTTATTAATCCATTCATGGGTTGATAGGCACTTGGGCTTCTTCCATGACTTGGCAAGGTCAATAATTTTCTTAATACATAGCTTAAAATTGTTTAGCTTCAGCAATGAACTCATTTTGACAAATAACTTATATTAGGGACCAAATTCAAAGCAACTTAATATAATTTTCAATATATTTTGTGAGGTATCTCGGCTAGCTATGCTTGCATGTTTATTTAAATGTAATTTACGAATTGCTTTCTGATTATCTTGAAATGAAAGTGACAAAACATTTAGTGATCTTTTATTAATATACTTAGGTGAATTAACCCTTAAGCCCGAAAGCAACAAAAATATATTACTTAAAATTCTGGTACTTGAAATCAAGACAAATAGAAAACTGTTAAAATATTACAAAGTTGCAAATTTTCATTAAAAAGTATATACATTTGTTTTTTAATGCCAAATTTATAGATACAATTCTTTTAAATTATTGAATAGCATTCTTAAAATATGAAAGTAGAAATAAATATTAAATATACATAACATACTCATGAGTGAAAATTCAATTATGAATTAGTGTTCCAAATTTAGATATTTATAATATTTATGAATGGCCAAGTGATCTTAGAGTTCCTTTTGAAGGTTTTGTCCTTTATTCTGGGTCCCTTAATAATGTATAACTCTAAAGCTCTGAGTAGCATTAATCACTGCCAGAATCATTTCAACATAAACACATGATTCTTCCATAACCAGCTAGAGTAACCTGTTTTAAATGAGCCCAAATGTGTTTGTCAATCACCAAAAATATTTTTACAAATATCTTCTTTAAGGTACAGTATAGTGGAGACATCACACATTTATGTTTTTAAAGTTTTGATTAGAGAGTAAAGAATAGTTCCTTGGTAAACTGTTCTCATTGTTCTATTTAAAGGCGTGTTTTGTGTTTTATCTGTACTTTAGAAACGAATTAGAAAATAATGACCAACATCTCTCTGAAACCAGAAAGGATCATTTTATAAACATCTTGGCGTCTTTACTTTGTCTAGTAAAGTTTTAGTTATTTCTCCTCTCATACTTTTAAAAACTTTTAGTAAAGTGTATTTTTAAAGGTTATTTTCTTGGTAGGTCTTAGTATTTGCAGTCAACCATATCATAGGTGTCAGTTTGCCAAAAATGGGAGATTGATTAATGCAAATCATGGTTACTAATATACCCAGGCAATATACTGCTCAAATACCTATTAGTTTTTATATATTTTGTTGTTTCACATGGTTGGGGATTAAAAAATATTATTTATATACTAATTGCATTATACAAATTTCATCAACCTTAAACATTCCTTGAGTAGGATTGTGAAATTCAGCTCCCCTCACACTCAGGAAGAAAGCACGGCTCTGGGCAGGGCATGACTGTCCTTCAGACTGCAGCGGGCGTGGGACTTGGGGAACAGAGGGTGACAGGACAGACGGTGTTTCCAGGCAGGTCAGATGGACCCTGGACGGTGTGTTACTCAGAAGTTCCTGGAAGGAACCCTCGACTCACTTCTGCAGGACCACAGGGTGGGAGGGTGGGTTAAGATCTGCTTAGGGGACTGTTTTTTGAGGTTTGGTTTCACCATTTTAAGCAGTTTTGGTGTTTAAACATCCTATGAACCATTTGAAAAAAGTAAATTTACAGTTCCAATTACAATATGGATTTGAAAGGGACAGTACAATAGACCCAGACCAGAAAGATTTTGAGCCTGTGGACTTAGGCTGAAGACTCCGCCATAGTAACTAAATGCAGAAGCTATTCTATGCTGCAGTCTAAGTAAGATTTTAAGAAAGGGTAGTTCTGACACATGTGGTCAGTCAGGTGAGTGCAGGCAATCAGGTAGAAAATCATTTAACTTTTTTTTTGCAGGAATTTAGATGTGTGGAGAATTTGAAGTACCTCTGAGCAAAGGCCTGATATGGCCCCATGAGCGGAGTCCGAGTCTGCCCCAGTTGCAGTGGGTGAGGTCTGTGGGTAACAAGCACGCAGAGGCGAGTGCTGCAGTGGGCTTCGCTCAGGAGCTCCTCGGTTTAGATTTCCCTTTTTACCTTTACTTCCTGTTGTCATGGAAACCTGAGCTCTGCAGATGCCAACACCCTGCACTCAGCACCCGGCAGAAAGCCTGGGGGCAAGGCCTGCAGGGGAGGGTGGGCGCAGTGGGACCTCTATGCACACCATCCAGCCCCTGGGACTACAGCCCAGCTGAGACAAAGCCCTGGGGAAATTCTACCAGGTGTGACAGAAACCAATATGCAAAGAGTTTATAGTAAATTTTTTATGGAAATTGCTGTAAGCAATTAAGAAAAGCAGAAGTTGTATGTGCTGCCTGCCTGGGGGCTGCTTTCGTACCTCTCTGTGCAGGGATTTCTGGCTCTTTCCACACAGACCGGCTACTCTTCTTGCTCCTCACAAAGGCCCGACAAAGTCAGAACCTGAGACCCCAACACAGTGTGGTGAGGACAAGGGCTCTTTGGTCAGTTCCACACATGTCATTTGCTCTTTATGCTGACGAGTAAGGGCCCCAGGCACGGCCCAGCGCGGCACCGGGACACCAAGGCCAAAGAGAGTTCTTAGTCCCGCGCAGACAGACCGACACCCATCATCGCTTTGTGTATGTCCTGCCAGAGGTTTTGCTCAGGCCCCCCTTTGGCGTAGGGATCTTGCTTCCCATCTTAGACCCAGAGAGGCCTGTCCTGGCCGCTGGGGGGCCTCTACCTGCAGCAAAACACGGGCTGTGTCAGGAGGCGGCTGCACACGTGGAGCAGACACAAACCTGCAGCCATGGGGTGGGGGTGGAGAGTGACCAGATGCTGGCAGCAGGACCCAGGGGCAGGGACCACAGCTGTCACTCAGTCTACATGGGGCCAGGCAGACAGGGGCAAATGGGTGTAGCAGCTGTGCTGGCTACAGAAGGAGCCCCACATGGGCACCAGGGGAGGAAGGGCAGAGGGAACACCTGGCATGGAGCAGAAGAATGCAGGGCTGAGCCACTTCCCCAGCGATAAGCTCCATAAATGAAGAAAATGAACAGCGTGTGATCAGGTTAATTTACTGGCCAAGTACCACCAGCAGGCTGCTCTGAGCATCTTTACTCATGGAAGGGGCTGAGATGAGCACATGCTGGCACCAGGTGTTGCGCTCAGCACAAGGCCTGGCACAGTCTGGCCCTTCACACCTTGCCACTCCTATCTTATTATAAAAAGGATGAGTCTTAAAGTTGTGTATCCATAGCTCGGCACCTGTAGCACAGTGGTTACAGTGCCGGCCATATGCACAGAGGCAGGTGGGTTCGAACAGGGCCCAGGCCAGTTAAACAACAATGACAACTGCAACAAAAAATAGCCGGGCGTTGTGGGGGGCACCTGTGGTCCTACCTACTTGGGAGGCTGAGGGCGACATAGTGAGACTCTGTCTCCAAAATATATATATATATATATATATATATATATATATTAATTATTCCTGAACAAAAATCATTGGATACAAAAAAGATTTTTTTTTTTTTTTAGATAGAGTCTCACTATGTTGCTCTGGGTAGAGTTCTGTGGCGTCACAACTCACAGCAACCTCAATCTCTTGGGCTTAAGCCATTCTCTTTCCTCAGCCCCCCAAGTGGCTGAGACTATAGGTGCCTGCCACAGCACTCGGCTATTTTTTTGTTGCAGTTGTCATTGTTGTTTAGTTGGCTCAGGCTGGGTTGGAAGCCACCAGCCTCAGTATATGAGGCTAGGGCAGTAACCACTGTGCTATAGGCACTGAGCCAGTAATAATTTTCTTATGAAAGATACTATATTTTCTTGCAAGGCATCATAAATCTGACATGAGAACTAAACTTAAGATTTGTAGTGCTGTGGGGGCATTCTCTGTGGGTCTGCTATTTTAAGCTTTCATTTCTAAGAACTCTGGAGGCTAGGTGGCAGCTCACACCTACAATCTCAGCACTTTTGGAGGCTGAGGCAGGAGGATCAATCCAGATCAGGAGCTCAGGACCATTCTGGGCAACATAGGGAGACTCTGTCTCTACCAAAAATAAGAACAATTTGGGGGTGGGGGTGTGTGTGTAGTCCCAGCTACTCGGGAGGCTGAGGCACGGGGATACTTGAGCCCAAGAGTTCGAGGGTACTATGAGCTGTGATTGTGCCACTGCACTGCAGCCCGGGTGACAGTGAGACTTCATCTATTAAAAAACAAGAAAGACTTTGGAGTCACTGAGGTAGGAAGAGTGTGAGGACCACTGTGGGCATCCTGAGAGAGCCGCTAAGTCTTGTTACTACTGAATTGATGTCACCTGTGAACCGTTCAGAATGAGCAGCCGCAGGATGGTGCACGGGGAGACCGCAGGCTGCTGTGAATGATCAGGATGGAGGGAGGAAGGGCTGCACTGGGCTTACCGGGCAGCGCCTGGGCCCGCTGCAGAATGTGTGTCTTCCGCAGGTTCATGGTACAGCCAGCAGGGCCCATGAGGTGAGCCTTCCATGCCTGCAAGGAGAGGAGGCCTTGGGGTGAACCAGGCAGCCACAACGAACCTGCCCCAGGCCCAAGGCAACTGGCCATGCAAGATGAAAGTGAGGGGAGAACAGCTGCCCCCTGTAGGCTGCGCCGTCCCCACCTCTGTGCAGGGCCCACCTCGGGACGCACGTGCTCCTCCTTGTCCCGAGACGGGCCCTTCAGTAGCAGCATCTCCTGAGGCTCCGGCAGGGGACAGAGCAAGTGTACGTGCAGTTTACTGGGAATAAGCAGAGCTCCTGCCAACATTGCCCAGGCCGGAAACAGGCCCCCAGTCCTCCCTCATGCAGCCCGCGGGTCCTCTGGGGTTTCAATGTCTTGGTCTTTGCTTTTCCTTAGTTACACCACATGTTCTGATCCCCAAGGCCCAATTCCCTGTAGGACTCACCTAGCCAGCCTGCTAAATAGTAGGCTGCCCCCTCTGAATGCTGTGTTTCCCCTTTGATTCATCAAGGCCTCCCAGGGTGGCGCTGCAGACTCGCCTCTGCACACTCTCTGCTCCCTGCTCCCCTCCTGTCACCGCTCACCAGGGAGCTCCATGTCACCTTCCTCACGCTATGGACTTCCCTGCCTCATGTGACCTGACCTCTCGGCAGCACGGGGTGCACCTGCTCACCCCTCCTCGTGGGCAGAAGGCAGACTACGTCTATGGCCCTGATTCTTCCCCTTCCCAGCACAGAGGTGGGATCCCCCTGTCCACCCCTTGAATCTGTGATGGTGGCTTGCTTTAGCCAATGGAATAGTGGCCAATGGGGAAGGCTGGGCTGAACCATCTGTTGCTTTTGGGATGCCACACCCAGGCTGGCCTGCTGGGGTCAGAGATAGGGGGAGCAAGGCTGAATCACCTCAGCTGCCTCCAAGACCATCCCAGATCAGCCGGCAGCCAGCGCCCTGGACACATGCACAGTGCCAGTAAGGGTCGGCAGAGCCACCATCCCCCTGCAGGCAAGTGCAGGTGCCAGAACAACCTGGCCATGGTCACCGACGTCCTCCTTGATGGGCTGTGCTCATGTGGTTTCCTCCCTCCACTCACTCCTTCACAGAAGCTTTGCAGGGTCACTTTCTCCCTCTGACCTCCCCAGGGCTTGGCCTCTGTCTGGACAGTGGGCCCATGTCATGACCTTCACCGCCTCGCATGCTGACAGGCCCCACGCTGACCCTGTAGCCTGTCTGAGCTGGCGCCCAACTGTTGCAGACTCCTTGGCTACAGCTTCTTGCTCACCATGTGGTGGGGACCCCACCAGCAAGTCTTGCGGCACTTTCTGGAACTTGTTCAGAAGCTGATTGCTTCTCACCATGAGCTCTCTGCTTCTACCTGTCCAAGCTGGACACCTCCTGCTGGTGGCTCCTGCTGGCCACTCCCTGCCCCACAGCTGAGCCTCTCTCTCTATGAGGCAGCAGAGCAACAGGACCAACCCATGCCCCTCAGGTCAGGACAGCCCTCTGCCCTCAGCGTCCCTCAGGTCAGGACAGCGCTCTGCCCTCAGGTCAGGACAGTGCTCTGCCCTCAGCGTCCCTCAGGTCAGGTCAGCCCTCTGCCCTCAGCGTCCCTCAGGTCAGGTCAGCCCTCTGCCCTCAGCGTCCCTCAGGTCAGGACAGCCCTCTGCCCTCAGCGTCCCTCAGATCAGGACAGCCCTCTGCCCTCAGCGTCCCTCAGGTCAGGACAGCCCTCTGCCCCCAGCGTCCCTCAGGTCAGGACAGCCCTCTGCCCTCAGCGTCCCTCAGGTCAGGACAGCCCTCTGCTCTCAGCGTCCCTCAGGTCAGGACAGCCCTCTGCCCTCAGCGTCCCTCAGGTCAGGACAGCCCTCTGCCCTCAGCGTCCCTCAGGTCAGCACAGCCCTCTGCTCTCACTGTCCCTCAGGTCAGGACAGTGCTCTGCTCTCAGCCTGTAGGGACGCTTCCTTCCCTTTGCTTGGTAGGATAAGGGGCAACAAAATTTCACTCCCAATACTGCCTTTCCTGCGAGCTATGTGTCCTTTGATGATGTTTTATTATAAAATGTTACTTTTCAGAGTGTGGTTCAGTAGTGCTGAGCACAGCAACACTGTCATCTGTGTATGTGGCTCTGGTCACTCAGCGTGGATAACTGAGAAAGGACGAGAGAGAGGGCAGCAGTTCAAATCGGATGCCAGGGACAAGTGAGGAGGAAGGAGGCCCCAGCTACTTCAGTGACACTCCTAGTAGGAGACCAACAGACCCCACGAGAGGACGTGGGGCCACACGCAAGTATCAGCACAGGTAACAGAACGAAGACAGGAGTGACTTCATTTACCTGCCCGTCCTAATCCCTAAAGATAAACAGAGGAAGGCAGTGTCTGTGCAGGTAAGAGCTGCTTATGTCTGTAAAAAAAAATAACCAGAACAATATGCCATTAAAATATGCATCTCCGGGGGGGGGAGTCTGGAGAGGTAGGTAGGGCAGGACAGCAGCTTGATTATAAATGTGGAGATGTGTATCTTATATGTGTAGTAGAAATTAATTTTTAATAATTAAATATACAATTAAACAAGCCTGTGTTTACAGTTGTGGCATAACTAACCGGGACTCTTCCCAGTGACTTCAAGGCAATGCCACTGGGCTCCATGTCACTGGCAGGACGTGTGCTCAGGATAACAAGTGGGACAAATCTCACTCTTCATAGCCGCCTGCCTGCCTGCTGTGGTGGGTGCTGCTGCTCCGGGCTGCCCCACCTGCAGAACCAGGTCTCTAGGGGTACAAGAAAGGAGGTGCAGGTGGAGGAGGGATGGCTGGGTAAGTGATGTCACTCACGAGCACAGAGCTGCTTCTGGCTCTGTCTACCCAGTATGTGGGTCCCTGGTGTTGTCCTGAAACATCATTTCCTGCTACAGGGAACCAGGCTGATTCCAGGCTGGGGCAGGAAGGCGTCTCAGACTGAAGGAAGCTGAGGTGAACTGGTTCATACCAGAAGCCTTGGGGGCTCAGCTGATGAACTATCACCAGCCAGAGTCAGTGCAATTCACATGCCACTAAGGACAGTAACTGTGGTGACTGCACACACCCCATAGTTTAAATCCAAAACAAAAGTGAATCAGCTGCGCCTGGAAGACACTAGCGACCTAAACTGGTAAACAATGGAAAAGGATGAAACCGTGTTCCTTCCTTTCCACTACAGCCTCACCCCGGGAGAGCGCGGAGCAGAGGGGCTTCTGCTACAGAAATGAAGAACGAAGCAAGTGAACAGGGGGGAGCGATGGCGAGGCTGAGACTGTGTGGTACCCAGTGAGCCGGCGGGGGAGGCCTGAGCACCAGCAGTTACCTGAGGGAAGGAGCCACACCAATGGGAAAGAGTCAAACGCGGGCACCTGCGAGGCCACAGGCCCCACCTCCACTGCACAGCGACCAGTGGGCACAGAGCAGCATGCTGCACCTTCCCACCAGGTAGGAGCACAAAGGCAGGTGTTCAGATAAACTGCAAGGACTCCACACAGGGGAAGGAGCCTGTCTGAAAGACACCAGCGGATCTCAGAGCAGGGCCTTCTGTGGGTGCTGGCAAACATGCCTCTGGGGCTGCGAGATGACCGACAGGGGACAAAGCCTGGCGGGCTGAGACGGTGCTGCTGGGGCTGTGAAGAAAGGCCTCATTTGAAAGCTCCACACAGGAGCCCCCAGACAGAGCAGCTGCCTGGGTCTGTCTCAGCAGGACAGAAGGGACATGGCGGCTGGGCCAGCAGTTGCTCCAGGGTCCCCTGGACTCTCCTGTGTACTTCCTGATGCATCTCAAGTTTTCTTTTTTTTTTTTTGGAGGCAGAGTCTTACTCTGTTACCCAGAGTAGAGTACCATGGTGTCATAGCTCACAGCCACCTCAAACTCCTGGGCTTGAGCCATCCTCCTGCCTCAGCCTCTGGAGTAGCTGAGAGTATGGGTGCCTATAACACCCGGCTAGTTTTTCTATTTTTAGTAAGGATAGGGTCTTGCCTGTGCTCAGTCTAGTCTCAAATTCCTGGTGATCTACCCACCTCGGCCTCCCAGAGTGCTAGGATTATAGGCAAGAGCCAGTGCACCTAGCCATATCTGGTTTTCTGGCAAGGGAGGGAACTGGATGCTTGAGCAGAGACTCAGGGCTGAGAGTGGCTGGGCCAACAGTTCTTCCCTCTGTTTAGTACATGAGTTTTCTACAGTCAGGGGAAAGCTGCAGAAGACTGCTGCTTTGGGCCATCTGGGTGGCTCCCTGTCTCAGAGAGCAGGGCAAGGAGAGCCTGGCAGCAGGACACAGCAGGTGGACCACAGGTGGCAGAAGCTACAAAGGGTGAGGTGAAGTACCGTAGCCAGACATTGGCTCCAAAACTGTGCCCTGAGCGACCCCCTGGGGCTCAGCACCCACTGCCTGGCAACAAGAGGTCATGGCCAGCCTGTCATGTCACATAGAGGGTGCAGAGCCACAGTGATAGATACGCAGGCTTATGGCCACCCTGTCATGTCAGATAGAGGGCGCAGAGCTACCGTGACAGATACGGGGCCTTGGGTCCCCCATCTATCCTTGACACCTCTAGTGCCAGAGGAGCAGAAGTTGTGGAAAGGATAGGGTGGGCACAGAAGAGCCTGCTGGTCATATGCACAGCTTATGCTGGACAGGGAGGAGGACTTGGACAGGGAGTACAACTGTCAAACCAAACTGGCCAGGATCTGGCCAAGATGCCCAGGGGCCTCTACGTCTATGAAAGCAAAGAGCAGAACAAAATCAAACCCCTGCATGCTGCTATGCCAACAAGCTGAGACTCCTTAATGAACTGTTCACAAATGTCACACAAGGAAGGCACGTGGACACTGCATCCTGAGTGGGTGATTGGTTGGCTTTGGCTGTGACCCAGCATCAACCACATGGCCGCCACCAGCAGCAGCTCCCTTTCCCAAGCCAGGCACTCACCTCTTCACCGGGGGCGAAATTCTCATGGCACAGAGGACAGCGGTTTGCCAGCTTCTCTGGTTTGGCAGCTGAAATGATTTCAAAAGGATTTTGTCACTCTTATGAAACTTGGACGACAAGGAGAAACACAGGATGCGTCACCTGCCTGCCCGTTGGACGCTCTGTCATTGCCCCCAGCCCTTGTCAATGCCCCACGGCAGCTGTGCTCTCTGGGAGGACACGGGTGACCAGAGGGCAGGGCCTAGACGCGGTACTCACGGTTACAGTCCTTGGCTTTTATGTGTCTGGGCAGCTCTTCCTTTAAAACAGCCTCGCTGCAACGGTAGCACTTCCCAAACCTGTCCTTTTTGTCACATTCGGTCAGCAGGTGCTCCGTCAGGCTGGAAATCTCCACCACCTGGGTTGTGAGACACAGAACACAGCACGCTGCTCAGATGCATGAGTCTGGCACAGACTCTGTGTCGCCTGCATGTGAGAACAAGTCACAGCCCTTTATCTTTGCACCTGTGCAGAGCGTCTGGAGTCATCTACACCTTCCCAAAGAACCCAGGTCCTTCCTTTCCTGTCACCTTAACATCACCTAAAGGCGGCTCCGAGGGGTGGACCTGAGTGTGACGCTTGGCTGGGGGCAGTGTGCTCAGTGAGACATGTGTGGCTCTGGGCTCGAACCCCTGCTCCTCTCTGTTGCTAAGAACGTGCACAGAGGGGAAGGGCCTCTCACACCGCAGGACTCCACGCACCGTGGAGATGCCACGCCCATGCTGGGCCCTAACTGCTGCTGCTGGAGTCGCTGCTCAGAAGGCAGGGCTCAGAGTCTTCCTTGGGAACTGGAAGGTAAACTTCCAAAGATAAGCCTGGAAGCTTCAGACCAAGACACAATGGACTGAAGGAAGGATAGTGTATCAGAGAAGAGATTATGAATTTAGGGTAGGGAGAGATTTCTTACACAGGACACAAAAAACATGAATCCCCCAAAAGACTGGGAGGCTGGACAACACTAAAATGAAAAATGCTATTCATCAAAAGACACATTCAGACAAGGAGAATACAAGATGAGGAAAGGAGAGGATTGTCACAACACACACTGGACAAGGGCTCTTGACCAGACACGCAGGGGCGATCACCAAGCTACAGCAAAGAGGGTCCACCCCTCAGATGGGGAGGAGGCAGGAGGCAGAGGAGGGCAGCCAGGGGTCCACAGATAGATGGAAACACAAGTGGAAAGCCTGCCCCGTGGCAGGAGCACGGCCACAGTGGTGCTGCAGGCACGACAGTGCTCCCGGCTGCTGCCGGCTGAGCTGGAGCCTTGCACGGCATCAGCTCTGCAGCTGAGCACAGCAAGCAGCAGGCCCCACACGAGCACACGGGGGAGTAATCCAGGGCGCCTCAGGACTCAACCACCAGTCTGCCCAGCACGTTACGTACGTCATTCCTAATGGTCCCAACCAGATACCCGGGGTCTCAGAAATGGTCAGTGGGTGACTAAGCTGTGGTCTCCCGACAGCGCACACTGTCGAGGAAGGGAGAAGACACAACTCCCAGTGGTCACTCCTCGTGTGACTCTGTTTATGGGAGGCTCAGGGAGCAGGCAGCTCTACTCTGTGGTGTCAGAGCTCAGATGACACCACTGGCCCTGCGGGAGGCGGGGGAGGCAGTGGTGATGGCGCTTCCTAGGGGAGCCCTGAGCGGGGAGGGGGGCATGGCGCTTCCTAGGGGAGCCCTAAGCCGGGGCAGTGGTGATGGCACTTCCTGGGAGAGCCCTGACCCGACACGCGAGGGTCTGTGCGGGTCTGTGCGTGTCTATAGGTGCGTGTTATGAGTCAGGGACTCTTCTCACAGCCTTTCCCTTGAAAATACAATGACTTGGGATATCTCTGTGGTTTGGCCTTTCGGAAGCTGGGTGTGCAAGCCACTGGTGAGTGGCTCAACCAACTGTGCCCAGGCTGACCTGTTTGCAGTGCTCACATCTGGCCAGCATGAGGCAGTGCTTCCAGTAGTGGAGATCCAGCCCTTCCTCTGTGAAGGATTCACTCCTCTCCCCACAAAAAATACACAAACTGAAAGAAAACAGAAAAGTAGCAGGTGAAGGCAAAACTCTGTAGTTCAGTGACGGTCACCCTGCTCCCACCCCACTGGCAGACCCTTCCTGCCTGCCGCATGCACTGCCCAGGCTGCTCTGGTGGCAATGGCTGGAGGGGCTGCCTGTCAAAGTGCCCCAGAAGAGCCTTTGCCAAGTAGGTGTTTGAAATAAATTAGCTTAAGATCCCTTCAAATTCTAACTTAGCACTTAAAGTAAGAAGGGATGTTTTAAGTCACACAAAAAAGACAAAGACGGGTGGCACCTGTGGCTCAGTGGGTAGGGCACCAGCCCCATATACTGAGGGTGGTGGGTTCGAACCCGGCCCGGCCAAACCGCAACAAAAAAATAGCTGGGTGTTGTGGTGGGCACGTGTAGTCCCAGCTACTCAGGAGGCTGAGGTAAGAGAATCACCTAAGCTCAAGAGGTGGAGGTTGCTGTGAGCTGTGATGTCACAGCACTCGACCAAGGGTGACAAAGTGAGACTCTGTCTCTAAAAAAAGAAAAAAAAGACATTGCCCTTAAATTTCTTGTAGGTCCATTTTGCCACTGTTCAGCACTTTAGCACTGAAGTCTTAGTATTTTGTTGCTATGATATTGTGTGCCTGTACAGCAATATTGACAAATAGGCTACAGCTTCTCTTGGGGTAAAGACAAGGAAAGTTACCGCGACTTACTCAGAGTGCATGCTGATTACTTTAGAAAGAACTTTTCCTAGCCTTTAAAATTGCTGAAAAGAGCCAATTAATTCACATAATCACAACGACCCGGGAGAACGTCTGCATTTCGGGTGTCTCCTGCGTGGGCCCCTCCGCCCGCGGACTCACTTGTCTAGGTAGTGGCTGTCTGGAATTCCTACAGCTTGAGCTTCAGGCAGGGCTGCTTTCCTTCCTTGAGAATCTGGAGATTAAGAAGAAACAGTTCTCACAACTTTTTGTAGAAATTGCTTTCTAAGTTTTAGTAATCAGTCTGATGTATTTTTTTTTTGCAGTTTTTTGGCCAGGGCTGGGTTTGAACTCCCTATCTCTGGCATATGGGGCCAGCGCCCTACTCCTTGAGCCACAGGTGCCGCCCCTGAAGTATTCTTTTACAAATTAAAGAGGTTGCACCAGTTTAATTGAGCTCTAAACTGGCAGAGAGCAGGAGCTATGGATAGACCTTTGCCCAATGCAGGAAAGGGGCATTCTGGGGGCATTTACTTACCCTGAATCTTTGGCTTCATAGCATCACTTTCTTTTTCCTAAGACACAAAAACAGAAAAGTCAGTGGCAAATGGCTGCAGTGTGGGCAGGAGTCTAGTTAGGATATGTTTTGATCCTGAAAGCACATTCCTAGGTTTTGTTTTAGAATTTTTATTGACAAGTAACACAACTTGTGGAAAGAGGTCTGGACACTCCCTCCCGGCCTTTGCTGCAAGCCCCTCCCCTGGGCCTCAGCCAAGCCACCCAGGGAAGCAGCTCTAGTAGAGACCACCCATCCCCTCACGGCACCTGTTGCCACCCTCTCAAGTGCCCCCTCTCAGTCTGGCTCCCGGGACACCTGGTTTCCTCCCCCTTCACTGGCTCCTCCTCCAACACATGTGGACTCTGTGCTCCGTTCTCTCGTCTCTTCTGTCTGTGCCCATGCTAATGGCCCCGTGTCCAGCACCCAAGCACCCCTAATGCAAACTCGCTGCTCTCCCCCTCAAGCCCGTGGCTGCTCAGTCTTCTCATCAGACTCCACATCTTGTCTTCAGCCATTCTGGCCACGAAGGCTTCCTGACAAGTCCTGCAGGCTCTGCTTCCGGAGCCCACGCAGATCAACCTCTTCCACGTCCCCACGGCCAGCCTACTGTGGGCATGCGCTGTAAGGTGTCTCCCTGCTGCTCCTCATTCGGGCCAGAGGGGCCCTTAACGTCCCAAAGGTAACTGCCTTCTGTCGGGAGCGCTGAGCTGCTCCTCTTGCTGCTCATCTCTGGCGTCCAGGCTGCTCCTTGTGCACAGCTGTGTGGCTTCCCTGTGCGTTCTCTGAATGTGCTCAGCCTGTGCCTGGAGCTCCCTGCTCTGCCTCATGGCCAGAGGCTGTCCCTGCAGTCCCTCCATGTCTCTGTTCATCAGCCCCCCTCCCCCCTCCCAGCCCCACTGTTCCCTCTGCCTTTACAATTCCCATCTCTGCCCTGGTCTCCTCTGCAGCAGGCACTGCTGTCCCACCTGCTATGCACACACCCTCATCCCAGTCCACTCGGGACTGCTGCCTCCACTATGGAGCTGAAGGTCCCGGGGGCAGGATTTGGTCTGCCTGATCACTGCCGCATCCCTGTACCTAGAACAGTACCTGTACACGGTGAGTCCCTTACAAGCATTTTTTAAATAAATAAATGATTTAGGACTTAGAAATTCTTTGTAACAAGGTGGATTCCTGGGAGCAGAGAGAGGCACCTGCTGCTGGGCCTTCTCCACCATCTCTCCTGCTCAGGTGTGCTCATGATGTAGGTACAGATCTGCATCACGGGTGTGAGGGGAGGGGTTTCCTCCCAGCTACGGAGCTGCCTGCTGGCTGCAGGGCTGTGCTGCTCTGGTTTGTGGGGCTGGGCTTTCCTGCTGCAGCTCCTGGGCTGCTCCCCAGTTGTGCTCACAGCCTTGAGACACTTTCTCCAGTTCCCTTCCTGCCCCTCAGTCTCTAAGCACCACACAATCTCTACTGACACAGAACTGCCAGGTGGACCAGCCACCTAGGTCTGAGGGGGGTGAGGAGACTCTCCCAGAATTTATTTATTTTTGAGGCAGAGTCTCATTACGTCACCCTTGGTAGAGTGCTCTGGCATCACAGCTCACAGTGACCTCAAACTCTTAGGCTTAAGTGATTCTCTTGCCTCAGCCTTCCAAGTAGCTGGGACTACAGGCGCCTGCCACAATGCCTGGCTATTTTTTGTTGTAGTTGTCATTCTTATTTGGCAGGCCTGGGCCGGGTTTGAACTTGCCACCCTCGGTGTATGTGGCTGGTGCCATAACCACTGTGCTACGGGTGCCAAGCCCCAGACTTTTAGTTTTAATGGGACCAGGGACAAGTTGGTTGTCCTATATCTAGCACTTGAACGATGTGTTACAAAAATGAATGCCACCTGCCATACTTATAGAAAATTAAATTTGAGGCTGGGCATGGTGGCTCACACCTGTAACCCCAGCACTCTCGGAGGATGGGGCAGGTGGATCACTTGAGCTCAGAAGTTCCTGATTAGCCTTAGCAAGACTGATACCCCATCTCTACTCAAAATTAAGAAAAGTAGCCAGAGTTCTCCCTTGTCTCTGATGGTGATTGGGCACTATGGAGGAGAGGGATTCTGTGCCCGAGAGCTGCTCTGAACCCCTGCAGCCCCAGCTTGCTCCAGCCCATGGGAACAGCCAGGAACTAACACTGGCTCCAGCTCCCTGAGGAGGACTTCTTTTATTTATCCCCAGATTAATTTTTAAAAACAATAAAGAATAAGGCTGTTTGCATAATCACATGAAAAATAGATCAGGCATGTTTTGGCTCTACACGAAAAGACAGGTGTCAGCGGAAGCCGTGGGTGAGCGGCAGGGGCTCCGACCTGGATGTCAGCCTCCGCCTCCCTCAGCACGGCCAGCTGCCCCTGCAGGGCTTTAATTTCTTCTTTCTTTTGTTTTTCTGCTTCTTCCACAGCTGCTTTTTTCTGTGCCTGGTAAAAAAATTATTTTTTCTTTAGAATAGCTTTTTAGGATAATCTTAGAAATTAGCAGACAAGTTATAAATTACACTTTTTATAATATTCGCTGAGATTAATAGCACAATGAGGGTTAAAGGTGAAGTCTTCAGATTAGGTGACTAGCTTTCCTCCTGGTGATCACTGTCACCATGTGCAGCCTGGGGTCTCAGGGGCCCATACTTCTCTGTAAGCGGCTCCTTATGGGGCCTTGTTCTTTATTTCAGCACCAAGGAACTTCTCAAGTACAGCATCAGCTCACAGCTTCAAGAAGTTAACTTACCCTAATTTCAGCATCTGTAGGTCTGCCATCTATTTTAGCAAATCCCTCAAAGATGGTCTTGTAGAGAACGTTCTTGCGTGTGTTGCTGTCATCTGGAGGAAGGTACTCTAGAACAAAAGCCTGGTGCTGTTTATACATGTCCAGAATTATTCTAACCGCTGTCTCTCGAACCTCATACACTCTATGCTCCAGCGCACTCACTGAAAACTAAAAATAAATTTGGGAGGGTTTCTGTTATTGATTCTTAAAATAACAAAATCATTTTCTTCCAGTACAAAAGAAAGATAAGCATATTATAAAAATTTGAAAAATAAAGGAAAAAAAAAAGAAAACAATAGGCCCACATCCCATATATTAAGATACAGAGAATTCTCCTCAGCTGGCCTTACATTCACAGTTAAACTCATGGTCATGTTCAATTTCTGTTTTGTTTTTACTACTTAACATATAAAGTATTAGAAAGCAGTCCAAACATACAGAGGAAAAGATATAATAAACCCTATGACTCTGTCACCTCCATCTGACCAGTATCACAACTTCACCGTTCCTGTTTGGGTCATTTGTTTTTAGGACACTCGGCAAGGCACTTTCCCTGTGTGTGGCTCCCGGGACACCATCCCCTGGTGCTCTGTGGCAACCACTCCCCTGTAGCCAACATGCACACCAGCCTGTCTTTATTTAGTACAAAGTGTGCGTAGCCCTGGCCCTGTGTGGCTTAACGTCACTAACTGTGCTGGGCGTGCCCTTCTGAACCTGTTTTCCTACTCAGCATCCCCATCGAGATCTGTGCACACTGGGTTATCCCAACCGATTTCTTTCACTTTCGTCATAGGAACACACTGTTATCTGTTCACTCACAGGCTGACACAGACATGCTTAGAATACTGACATCTCCGTGATGGCCCTTGGGCATCTGGGGCTTCCTCGCTTCTGACCAGCTCAGACTGAGCCAGTCACGCTCAGTTCCATCTGGACCTTGTCATTTCCAACAGCCACAGCACCTCTGAGAAACTTGATCTGAAGGCCCCACACTCCGACCACACTTCTGGCCTCTCCAGATTTCGTTTTCTGTGCTCCTTCCCTGACAATGCTTCAACCCTATATGACCCTCAGTCCATCCCCACCACCTGCCACCATCCCTCATGGCCCACACGTTTTCAAAGCCCTCAGCATCAGGTTGGGACTATACAGGTCATCTCAACAGCGCCTTCTGGCATTCATGTGGCCATTTCTCCTCCCTGGGCATCGCCAGGTGAAAGTGGACGTGCCTGTGGACGTGAGAAGCAGCTGGCTGCTGCCCTTCAGCCTCTGGCCACACCCAGGGCCCTGCAGCATTTCCTTCAGCCTGCCTCTCTGCCCCGCCTCTCGCCTGTTACCCATGCTGTGTAGAACTGCCTCCTCCCGTGATGAGCGAGAGTGCCCTGCCCCGTCTGTGGCAGCCCTTCAGCTGTGCACTGAGCCCATGCCTTGGGCCACTCGAGGACTTGGCTCCCACTGCTATCCCTGGCCCAGCACCTATGTTCATCAGTTCTTTCTTCTTCTGTTCTATTGGAATTGTTCCTACCACTGTTTAGCCCAGGCATTCTCAAACTGCGCCTGCCTAGGACATCTATCTGGCCCGCTGGGTGTTTTTGCCGCTGCTGCCTGTCCTGCTTAGCAGCTGAGTCATCCTGGGGCCCGTAGTCCGGCCCTCCAACAGTCTGGGGGACAGTGAACTGGCCCCCTGTTTAAAAAGTTTGAGGACCCCTGGTTTAGATGGACCAAAACACAACCATGTGCTCAACAAACCAGTCTCATTCTCCTCCTTGGTGTTCCTGTCCCATCCTTTTCAGTCCCTGGCAGTGAGGACAGGCCATCTTGGTCAAGGGGAACTTGTGTGGGAGAGGCTTAACCCACAACACCCCCTATGCACAATCCTCTGGTCACTCTCTCTTTATTGAGGAGCCAGGGAGGTCTTATGTGGAGGGTGGTGTCATCACACTTGAAGGACACCAGGTTGCTGGATGACTGCATGGAGCAGGGGATCCTCTACTCTTGCAAACTGCACGAGACCACAATGAGAGAGCAGCAAACACACGTGGTAGCCATGGACAGCTCAGTGTCTGTCACTGCAGCCCAGCTCCCTGGCTCTGATGCTCACACTGACGGAGGGGGTGGGGATGGGGTGGGGCATGAGAATTAAACATGCAGGGCAGGGGGGACAATTGCACCTGTTCTGCAGGGCAGGGACAGGAGAGATGCTGACACCTGTTATACTGGGCAGGGACAGGAGAGACACTGGCACCTGTTCTGTGGGGCAGAGCAGTCACTGAAGCTCTTGCCACCTACAGCTCAGGTGGCAGAGTAAGGGCCTTCTGAGCTGCAGCACCAGGAGAAATGGGCAGAAATGATTAAGGTCTTAGTGTGTTTGGGCTATAGCTGGCTGCCTCGACAAGCTCTATGAAAGAAGGATAAGCTCAGGAGAGAAGCAGCAGTTTGCAAGTAGAAATGAAAAGACTCTGGGCCTGGCAAGGGGGCTGGTAATCCTATCATTTTGGGAGGTTGATGTAGAAGGATCTGCTGAAGCCAAGAATTTGAAACCAGTCTGGGTAACATAGTGAGACCCCAATTCTACAAAAACTTACAAAAATTATCTGGACATGATGGCAGGCACCTGTAGTCCCAGCTACTCACAGGATAACTGAGCCCAGGAGTTGGAGGCTGCAGTGAGCTATGACGATGACACTGCACTCTGGCCCAAAAAGCAGAATAAGATGCTGTCTCAAACCAGAGCCAAACAAACAAAAAAGAAATGAAAAGACTGTTTCTCTGAGTATGAAGGGACACACTGGCAGGTGTGAGCAGAGCACCTGCATCTAGTCAGTGTCCACAGGTATCTCCCAGTGCTGTGTTGAGAATGGCCTGTGGGGGTGGGGAAGGGCAGAAGTGGACAGTGCACTGAGGAGCCTGTGACAGTGACTCCCCGGGGGGGGCGGGGCAGACCTGGTGGCAGCAGTGAAGGTGTCAGAACTTGTCAGGTTTGGGGTGTAGTTTCTAGGGACAGCCCAGAGCACTTGCTGATGGAGTTTGGTGTAAGGGGAAGAATCAAAGATGACTCCAAAGACTGTGGCCTGAGGGGAGAGATGGAGCTGCCACCTGCTAAGTGGGACAGGCTGAGGAGGAGATGCTGAGCAGGGCGGTGGCACAGGCTGGGGACAGACACTTGAGCACCTTCAGTAAACACACGAGGGGGAACCCCCTGGAGCCACTGAGGAAGGGAACATGTGTGTACATTACAAGGAAGAAGCAGAAGTGGGCACTTCAGATGTAAAAATCAGCACAGGGGCCGAGAGGACGAGGCCGTGTGCTGCAGGGACCAGGACAGAGCAAGCTTCTTTTCTTGCCTGTTTCCGTCACACCACTATTGAAAAATGCCATCCTGGGCTCTCTGACGAGGTGTTTTACAATGTCAGGTCCAAATTCAGGCATTTGGAGTCAACTGATACATAGACTCAACTGCGAAAGACTGTTTACATTGCATCACAGCTGCCTCCACCTCTCTGCACAGGAGGGGAATAAGGCTGACAGCTGACCCGGGATGCTGGGACCCTCAGCCCAGCTGTGAGGCTGGCTGCACAGGGCTACATTTTCAACATGTTTGAAATCAGAAAGGAAGGAATTCTGGCTTGGCATACAATTTCTCTTATAATTCTATGGTTTCATTACGTTGTTCATGGCACAAAAAATACACAAACAACCAGTATACTTACATTTACAGGCTGAACATCCCAAATCTGAAATCCAAGATCTGAAAGGTTTTGAGTACTGACATGACACTCAACAGAAATGCCCATTGCGCATTTAAATTTCAGCTTTGGGATGCTCAGCCACTAAGTCTAATGCAAACATTCAAAACCTGAAATCAGAAACCCTTGTGTTTTCAAGCATTTCTGATAAAGAATATTCAACTGGCACCAATGGTTTATGACTGGTTCCCTGCCCTCGCCTCCCAACAAAGATCTGCACAACTAAGCACCAAACGATGGAATTAGACAGCGGGCCGAGCACAGGGGCCCTCCCTGGTTAGCCAGGACAGGGTTGTTTTCTGAAAGCTCTCACTCATTCCTTCCTTCCTCCTTCATTCATTCAGCAGGCCCTGAGCAGACGCTGTGGGGGCCGTGGCGGGGAGCCCCGGGAGGCCCACTCACCTTCATCACGTTGTCCACAGTGAAGCCGGAGCTCTCCGTGCCCAGGTCTTTCAGCAGCCGGGCCAGGAGCTCCATCTGGCTCATTGCCAGATGAGCTGACGAGTTTGCTTTTAGTGGCTGCACCAAGTAAGATGGAATAATTTGGAAAGACTTCACTTCTTTAAACAAGGCCATTTCCTATAAAAAGCGAACACGATTTAATTCCCATTAGAAGATGCTGGAGGGACTTAGCAAGACCATCAAACCAAACCCTGAAGGGGAAAATAGGGAAATTCAAAAGGACAGTTCCCGCAGCAGCAAACCACCCATCCCTAAGCTCGTCCGTCCATCTACAGCAGTGACCTGAAGCACAAGAAATAAAATCACGATCACTGAAGATTAATGAAGGTTTTACAGAAAACAAAACTAAAATGTGGTTTCTGCTCTCAGTACTACTCAACCTTAAGAAAAATATTTTATAATTCCTAAAATTCTAAAATAAATTAGTTTTGCGCTAGAACCACCTCTGTTTTAGTGTTTATTAAATGTCAACTGGGAGTGACACAGCTAAGGTCTACAGTTAATACGATTCCTGGGGTTAAGACGAACAAGCCTGAGTGTCACTGCACACTGTGTGTCTCAAACAAGTCTTTCTATCATTAAGACATTCATCATTTAATGAGTCAGATATAGAGGAAACAATGATAAAATCTATAGCATTTAAATTGCAATATAGAAAAAATACCATCTAAGAAGATCTCTAGGCTTGGCGCCTGTGGCTCAAGTGGCTAAGGTGCCAGCCACATACACATGAGCTGGTGGGTTCGAATGTAGCCCGGGCCTGCCAAACAACAATGATGGCTGCAACCAAAAAATGGCCGGGCGTTGTGGCGGGCGCCTGTGGTCCCAGCTACTTGGGAGGCAGAGGCAGGAGACTCACTTGAGCCCAGGAGTTGGGGGTTGCTGTGAGCTGTGATGCCATGGCACTCTACCCAGGAGGACAGCTTGAGGCTCCGTCTCAAAAAAAAAAAAAAAAAAAAAAGAAGACACAAGGAGTGTATGACAGTGCATCATCACGGATAATTCATAATGCTGCTGAGAGAGGGAGCCACGCACGGTACTGAGAAAGTCAGGAATCTGCAGGGTGCTCTTTATCTATATTTCAAACTCTGCAGTGAGGTTCAGACCTGAATGAAATTTACAGCCATGACACGGAGGCGGGCGGAAGAATCCCCCGTCCTGGTGAGCAGGATGGGAACGGTCCTCTCCACACAGTGCGTTGCTTCAAGTTTACCCAGCCTGTGTTTAGGGATATATTGAGTGATGATCATTTTCAACAACTTCAAAGAAGCCTGGAAGACCTGAGAGAAGAGTGATAAAAACAGGTGAGCTACTATACTGGAATTCTGAAAAAGTAAACATGACACTTACTATTAGTAACAAATGTGAACATTACGTTGAAAACTGCATCTTGGGTGGCACCCATAGCTCAGTGGGCAGGGTGCCGGCCACATACATGGAGAGTGGTAGGTTCGAACCTGGCCGGGGCCAGCTAAAACAATGACAACTGCAATAAAAAAAACAGCTGGGCATTGCAGCAGGTGCCTGTAGTCCCAGCTACTTGGGGGGCTCAGGCAAAAGAATCGCTTAAGCCCAAGAGTCTGAGGTTGCTGTGAGCTGTGACTCCATGGCACTCTACCCAGAGTGACAGCTTAAGACTCTGTCTCGAAAAAGAAAAAGAAAATTGCATCTGTCTGAAGGGCTGAGACACCCCTGTAGAGTGGTGTACAATAGCATCATAGCTCACAGCAACCTTTCTCTTGCCTTAGCTTCTCCAGTAGCTGGGGAGGCGCCTGCCACATCACCTGGCTAGTTTTGCTCAGGCTGGTCTCGGATTCCTGAGTTCAAGCAATCCACCTGCCTTGGCCTCCCAGACTGCTGGGATTACAGGTGTGAGCCACTGTGCCCAGCCAGCCATGAACAGAACACTGCTTTCTAAAGGCTGCCCCCCTGCATATGGAGGATACAAGTTGTTACTTCGCTGTGTGATAAAGCACTCAACACAGTCCCTTGATACTAAATATCTATGACTCCTGCTTCAACGGGTACACTCCTATACTGATGCATACAATGGTGTGACTGTGGAATATTCATTCTTAACAGTAACTCTCAAACTCCGCAGGTTTTGTGAAAAATAAAAACGGGCACTGAACACTGGTCCGCAGCGGTGAGTCAGGCCTCGGCCAGCACCTGGCTGTGAAGACCACGGAAAAGCTGACCCTGCTGAACCCTGAACCGGGAGGACGACCCAGGCAGAGGCGGAGTCCACAGACCCTGCTGGACCCCGAGGAAGACCCAGGCAGAGGTGGAGTCCACAGACCCTGCTGGGACCCGAGGACGACCCAGGCAGAGGAGGAGTCCACAGACCCTTTGTTTATAATTGCTCACACGTTCTATTTCTTGCTAGAGAACACTAACTCTTAGTAATACTACTGAGCTAGAGTTGGCCACTGTGTCAACAAGTCACCAGCTGGCCATCTCTCGAGCTGTGTGACCTCATCCTCGGATGCTGCAGCCAGGGCCAGTGGAGGGACTCACTGGGCTCACAATGTCCTTTATGGCTCTTCGGATGAGGAAGATGGACGCTCTCAGTATGTTTTTCAAATCTTCTTTTGGAGTTCCAACGGGCATTTCCATCAGCTGTTTGTACAAAGCAAGCAGCGTGTCCTCTCGGTACGACCACGTCTTGGAATACGCCCCGGCAACCTGCCAGGAACAGGACCTGGCTTTATACAAGGGTTGCCATTTTCACAACACCACACAACCACCCTCCAAACACTTTATGATTTGAAGGCTTTTGTTTTGTTTCTTAAAACTAAGAAGAATCTTTTCTAAAAACAGAACTTCTAAAGAATATTTATATTTAGGGAAATGTTTTTACTGACAAAGAAAATTTAAGATGATTAAATAAGGAATATTTATCCTCAAAACTTTCCATTGGAATATGGAAGTATTAGAAGCTCCATCAAGTGGAGCATTTCACACCTGAGCACCAGGGGCGTAAACCTGTGGGGTCGTTTCTCCAGGGAGATTAGTCCATCTGTGCTCTGTGATTGTTTTTCACTGGAATCAGTGGGCATTCGAGAAAGTGGATGATGTTTTACATAAGCCCTGTGATTACCAGAAACACCAAGTCTTAAATGAATATTTGTTTATAAAATCTGAAATTTTTAGCTCATGTTTTTGGTGTTTGATGTTATTAATAATTTACAAAGACTTTCCAATTCATCAAGAACGATGAGAAATCAGTAATATTACAAACACAAAGCCTTGGCTGTTCCCCTTCGTGTGTATGTTCGTTCACATATATGTGTGCACACAGCCCCCTACCCCTGCCTTTCTTACCAAGTGTTCTCCTAACACGTCGATGGCGGAGCTGGCTTCTCTCAGAGCTTTCTCTGTCAAGGGCTCCGGCTCCCCTGAAACGGCCCCTTTCTGTGCATCCCTGACGTCTGTGTCACTCATTCCTGGCTCCAGCAATGCGTCCCCCTGCTGCTTGCGAATAGCTGGAAGTGGTCGCTCGTCATAGGGCAGAGACTCCACCTTTGGTGTGTGGAGAACAAGGAGAGCCCTGTGCAGGTTGGGGTGCTTTCCCTCCCACCCCAGTGTGACGGTCACCAGCAGGCTACTGCACCTGCTTACTGGGTCTGTAAGCTGCCATTGTGCTAAATACCAGTATCATCAGGTTAGAATAATTTATACAATAGGATGTAACCAAGAAAATTACATGAGGCTTTCCCTTCCTGTCTAAACTCATTATAGATATAATGAAAAAAGCAATGTAGATTCTGTTTCAATTACTATTTACTATTGCTGCCATTACTAGTAGCAATTTCAGTTCAGCGGACATGAGATAAAGATTAGTATTTTTTCTAATAAGATGTCTGTTATTTTCTTAGTTTACTGCTTAAAAATAAGTATCAACATGTTCATTATTGGGGCCTTACCATTTAAAACTGGAAGACACGGTTAAAGACTCTTTAGCCCAGCTTTCTCTGCCACGCCTGCAAGAGCTCTGGGCAGACAGCGTCTACTGCAGTTGTCCCTCAGGGTAAAGGACGCGCAGGGCACAGGCTGAGGGGGACCCCAGGGGAGGCCTGGGGTGCCTGACTGTGGACACAGTCTCCTACACGAGGAGAGGCCGACAGGTCTATTGCTTATGTTGTGCTTGGTTCTTCTACAGGGGAGGTTAAGAGTCGGCATGGCTGTGTGATGTACTCATGTATCCTGCGCACCGGGTAAATGTCTGTGGAACAGAGTGGATACCGCTCTGAACCCCAGGTCCTTACATTGGTCTTTGGAGGCGGCTCTGCGGCAGGCAGTGACTGGACTACTGCAGGGTGCTGAGGAGACACAGTTAGAGAATACGATGAAGGCTTTTCCTGAAGAAAAGGTTCTGCAAACTGGTTTTCTGTTCTTTCTTCCGGCTGCGGTAGTAAAGGCATCAGCTTTCGCTGGCCAGGGCTGCCAGAAGGAACAAGGGGCTGCGGGGGCAAATCGAAAGGTCTTCGCATCTAGAGGAAAAAAGGGACAGTTAAGTTCAAATGCCTCTGCCACGCATGACCTCACTCTCCCAGATGAGTAAGAAAGGCTATGCTGGAAGAGGACCTCTGGCACAACGAGAAGTTTTAAAATAAAGGAAAACTTTGATGGAGAGTGACAGTCTGGGTGAAAGTCCCACAGTCACACTGCACTTGCCTCTCTTGTCTCTCGTGGTCCCTTATGAAAGGGACAAACACGCCCCGAACGCCAGCACAGGAAGGACACTTGTGCGTGCTCACGACAGTGCACGCAGCTTGTCCACACATGCGCCCTCGGAGAAGCAGCGTGCTTCTCTGGAAGAGGAGGCACCTGGGCTGGACCTGAGTAAATCTGTTATTAAAGTCTGGTGCTGCTGTTCACTTGTCTGCAAAGGCAAGTGGGATCCTGACGGGCAGAGCTGGCTGTGCAGTCTGCACTGGCCATGGTGCCAGGGGCTGCAGACACTAATGCTTACTGGTTTTATTTTGTTTTTGAAACAGAGTCTCACTATGTTGCCCTCAGTAGAGTGCTGTGGCATCATAGCTCACAGCAACCTCAAACTCTTGGGCTTAAGCAATTCTCTTGCCTCAGCCTTCCAAGTAGCTGGGACTACAGGCGCCTGCCACAATGCCTGGCTATTTTCAGAGATGAGGTCTGCGCTCTGGATCAGGATGGTCTCAAACCTGTGAGCTCAGGCAATACACCTGGCTTGGCCTCCCAAGTGCTGGGATTATAGGCGTGAGCCACCACACCTGGCTGACACTTATTGTTTTTACCCTCATGTAAACTGAGGCAAAGAACTCATAAGAATTAGTCAGCCATCACACAGCTAGAATGGTGGAGCCTGGATTTGAACCCAGGCAGTCCAGCTCTAGAGTGTGTGCTCTGAACCACCACCCGTGTCTCAGGGTCTCAGCCTCCTGACCTGTCACGTGGGATGAATACCATCTGCGTGCATGACTTCCAACAACCACAGCAGGATTTCTTACATGAAATACCCTCTCCATATGCAAAGCCATCAGCATGACTCCCTCCCTCTAGCCTTATAGTGCTCTGAGGGGTGAGGGGGCAGGGTTACCATTTGATTTCACAAAGAGGAGGCTGGGAACAGAGCTAAAGGACTCACAGACAGAAGCACCAGGGCCTCCGTCTCCCTGAGCCCTGACTCATGTCCGTGCCCACTACTGTGACTCCTCCCGAGAGAAGGTACCACGGCAAAGATGAGCTGACCTGTTACAACAGCCCCTGTGCATTACAAAATCTTTGCGTTTCATTTACAAAACAGACACCCAATGGTATGAGCACCACAGCTGTCTCTCCTCCCCTAGGCTCCTGCCCACCCCCCTCGCTGGGTGGCCCTGCACCCACCAGCGCAGCGTCCAGGAGGCTGTGCAGGTCCAGCTGCCCGTACACCTGGGCACGGTACTGCTCCATCTGCTGCTTCTTCTCCTTGGCCAGGTCGTAATCTTCCTTCTCTACCGCACAGCGTTTCTCCACCTCGTACCTCCCAAGGCGCTCGCCGACCTGGAGCCCAGAAGGGTGGCTTTGGATTCAAGTGTGCATCAACTCACATCAAGGGCAAAGACAATGTTAGAGTATTGCTTGGACAGCAGAGGCAACGACTGTGCCAGTGTCCCACAGGGGGAGGGCATGGGCAAGGGAGAACTGGGCGGCGTTCATGGCAAAGGTCTGGCCGCTTGCCCCGTGTTGGCATTCAAGCCCGTGAGTTCATAGTCCCTTCCAGGGCAGCTCATTTGCCTCCCATGTCCCACAGCACTACGGCTGACGATGACCCTGAATGGGAGTCTGAGGAGGGAAGCAAACGCTTCCGTTTACTGCTGCATCTATGGGCATGGCTCCCGCCCCTCACTGCACCCCGCTGAACTTTCTGAACTCACATGGACTTTCCTACTTTGTTTCAACGTATAGTTATAATAATCACGTATCAAACCTACCACAAGCACAGAAAAGGAACGGCTTTCTCCAGAAGCAGTACCTTTTGCAAATCAGCAATAGCTTGTTTTAATTTCTTGGCATAATCATAGCGTTCTTTTTGGACAGCTTCACGTTTTCTTTCATCCAATTTGCGTATAATTTGTGCAACTTCTGGGTCTTGGTACATATCAAAAGCTAAGTCGTCTAGTGGAGAGATATAGTCAGATTTCCTAAAGGGAAGAAATGAGTATCTCAGAGGTCATTCCAGCCCAGCAGGGAGCTCCCGGAGCTCAGTGCTGAAGACGCAGAGTTAGGACCCCACCCACCCCAGTCACAGAACATCTCCTGAGACAGGGGGGTTCAGAGAAGTCAGTGCCCAGCTTCAGGTCACGGAGTTCTGAAGTGCAAGCACGTCTTCCTGGCTCGAGCTTCAGGGCCCCCGAGCCTTGGTGAGTGCACCATTCACCCACCCAGCAGATCTTCCAGCGCAGACGCTGGGCCAGGTTGCTTGGAGGCACTGGGCATGTAACAGTGAATGTGAAGCAATTGTAGAATGAGGGGAAACAAAAAGAACAAAACAAAGTAGCCGGGCGTCGTGGCGGGCGCCTGTGGTCCCAGCTACTCAGGAGCCTGAGGCAAGAGAATCACCTAAGCCCAAGAGCTGGAGGTTGCTGTGAGCTGTGACGCCATAGCACTCCACCAAGGGTGACAAAGTGAGACTCTCTGTCTCTAAAAAAAAAAAAAAAACCAACAAAACAAATAGAGGAATAGGTCCCACTGTCAAAGAGTGTGCCTCGGTGGGTCCAGGTGGAGGCCCAGCATCTACATTTTACAGCACCAGCACAGACCATCGGTGAAGAACCGCTACCACTGAGCTTTGGTCTGTGCCATCAACCATCAAGTCCCCCAGGAGATCAGAAAAGTCTTCTCAGAAGTACAAATGATCTTTTTTTTTCTTTAACAGACAGGGTCTCATTCTGTCACCTGGGATGGAGTGTAGAGGCACAATCACAGCTCACTGCAGCCTTGAACTCCTGGGCTCAAGTGATCCTCTTGCCTCAGCCTCTCAATAGTAGCTGGAACTACATGTACCTGCCACCGCACCTGGCTAATTTTTCTTATTTATTTTTTTTTAGAGACGGGGGTCTCACTCTGGTGCCCAGGTATCTAACTCCTGACCTCAGTGGTTCTCCTGCCTCAGCCTCCTGAAGAGTTAAGATTACAGATATGACCCTGCCTGGCCTGAGTCATCTTTTTAGTTATCTGAATAAGTCCTCTAAATATTACCTCTATTATTCAAGTTTTATGGTAAAGCAACCATTAGCTTCCTTCTGGGCCTAGAATTTAGAGGAATAATGTATCTAAATCACTCAACAAACATTTTAATAGCAGACAAATTTCAAAGAATTTCAGTCTGCTGTAGCAACTACATGAAATAAGCCAGCTGTTTGCTGTGACCTGGATATCTTATAGATAGGTAAATTATAATGAAAATGTTCTTTGTCACATAGATTTAGTTGGTTTGTATCATACTATCAATAAATCCAAATGGAGGCTGGGTGAGGTGGCTCACACCTGTAATCCCAGCATTCTGGGAGGCCGAAGTAGGTAGACTGTTTGAGCTCAGGAGTTTGAGACCAGCCTGAGCACAAGTAAGACCCCCTCTCTACTAAAAACAGAAAAATTAGCCAGGTGCCTGTAGTCCCAGGTAATCGGGAGGTTGAGGCAGAATGACTGCTCAAACCTAGGAGTCTGAGGCTACTATGAGCTATAATGATGCCATGGCACTCTAGCCTGGGCAACAGAGTGAGTCCGTCTCAAAAAAAATTAAGATAAAATTTAAAAATAAATTCAAATGGGACATGGGAATAAAGAACCCCCAAATCTCCCTCCTAACATTCCCACCCTGTGAATGGCATTCGCTCATAGCTGGGGCTCCAGGCCAGGCTGATGACCAGGACAGCTGCGACATCTCTGAACTGCATCAGTTAGTCTCAGGGATGACAAACAGTGACACATTTTAGTGTTTCAGCAAGATCACATTAACTAGTTTTGCTCTGGTGTCCCAGAGATGAATACACAGACTTCATTTGATTATAAAAATCCTACAAATAAAAAACAATGTCCAAGCTATCCCAGCCCAGAGCTTGGAGCTGAGCGGCACACTGGGCACTGTTGACCCACTCTGCGCAGCACACTGGGCACGGTCTACCCACTCTGCGCAGCTATCCTAGCCCAGAGCCTGGAGCTGGGCAGCACACTGGGCACTGTCTACTTACTCTATGTAGCATACTGGGTACTGTCGACCCACTCTGCGCAGCTATCCTAGCCCAGAGCCTATAGCTGAGTGGCACATTGGGCACTGTCTACCTACTCTGCGCAGCATACTGGGTACTGTCGACCCACTCTGCGCAGCTATCCTAGCCCAGAACCTGGAGCTGGGCAGCACACTGGGCACTGTCTACCCACTCTGCACAGCAGCTCGTGCTAACAGCTGACCTAACACATAAATCAAAACAACATAAGGAATTTTAGAGATATTCAGAGTCTAAAATGTATCAATTAATTTGGTTGTTCCTGCTTTACTGGCATGAACTTCAACAAGGACAGAAACCCACGTGGTCAGTGACAAGCAGTGGGGGACACAGCCCTACAGTCCTTAGTGCTCTTTGCCCCTGCAGGGTTTCAAGTCCTCATTTTGAAATGTAAGAAGGGAATTGCTACTTTCCTGAGGCAGAGGCTGAGACGCTTACGCAGGGCAGGTACGCAATGCTTGCCGTTACCCTCTGTAAATATTACACGCACACCCTCGAGCACATCCTAAGACTCCATGGCACAGCACCCGAGGCAGCCAGGGTCTGCATCTCCCTACCACACAGCCTCTCTCTGGCTGACAGGCCCTTCACACACCAGTGTGCAGGGACAGGAGGCGGCTGTGCAGGAGAACGGCTGCAGCCCCAGCGTGCACACCGGGCGAGAGCAGGTGTTCCCGAGCCACACAGAGACTCTGATGCACATGTGTGCAGACAGAGGAGCTCGGCTCGGCGTCACTCACTCCTGCTGGCAGTCTGACTACATGCAGGGAAAGTGCATTTACACCAAATTCAAAACTTCTATTTAGATACTTAAAAATGTTCAATCTTTTCTTTACTGGGAAGCTACTGTTGGAGAAGATGAACCAAGGATTGTGGGGTATTCCTAGTCTCCTTAGATGGGGTGCCTGTGGAAAGGGGTGCCCATGCTGTCACCCAGAGCAAGCATGAGGTGAGAGTGTGGAGGGAGCTACTGTCCCGAGGACACCCAGAGGGGTGTCTGTCCCCGACAGAGGGTGACCCAGGACAGTGCAGTTGAGTTACTGTCCCGAGGACACCCAGAGGGGTGTCGGTCCCCGGTAGAGGGGTGACCCAGGACAGTGCAGTTGAAATCTTTAGTTCCCCCACTGTGGACCCACCAAGGCTCCTTATATTGCTGGGAAAAGAAGGCAGTAAAAGAAAAAAGTATCTATAATTGTTAAAGTGAAGAACTTTTTTTTTTTGTTTAGCAGGCCCTGGCCGTGTTTGAACCTACCAGTCCTGGAGCATGTGGCTGGCACCCTAACTACTGAGCTACAGGCACCCCCAAAATGAAGAATGTTTTAATGGTAGAGAAGGACTGATAAAAATTGTGTTTTTAAAAACTGGTATATGTATTTCTCACTTCCCTAAAGAATGTCTTTTTAAAGTAATCATGGGATGAAGTCTCTGGTAACTATTAATTTGGGTCAATTAATACCTTTGATTTTTACCTATGAATCAATTAATACCTTTGATTTTTACCTATGAATTTGCTTATGCCAATAAAACATCAAAGGATGGCTGATAGGTCGTTTTTTCCAAGTGTGTTTTAGAAACCTTCTAATAATACCTGAACACAAGAAATGAAGAGTCTCTGAAGGGCAGTAATAAAGATGGCTAAATAAAGCAGTGACCTCAGTCTGTGCAAATGTAAGACAATCCCATCAGTGGCTTATGTGGCTCTAAACTGGATCTAGAGGCTCTCAAATCCAGAAACACTTCCGCGATCCTGCAGACACTCCTTGCCACGGAACAGGACTCTTACCCAGCAGAAGTGCCTTCCAGGGCTGGGTCCTCTGTGTTGTGCCCAAGATAAAGGTCAATCAGCTTCTCTCTAGAGGTCTGTGGAAGCAAAGTGTCTGCTCAGTCTCTCAGGGCAAGAAGGGAACAACAGATCTTGACTACGAGAACATGTGACAGAAAGTTGTCTGTCTCAGCACCAAGGACTGTAGTCTTTTGGAGGGACAGCTAATTATGCTGAGTAAAAGAAAAGTTTAATATACTATGGGTGCTAAAAATCATCTAATAGTATTTACTAGTCAATTTACAAAGATTTTAAAAATCACACTTCTTGTAGTGAAAAAAAAAATGATCCCCTCCTGTTAATAAATTTTCTTCCTTAGGAATTAAACTTCTCAAACTTACAATATTGCTTTCATCACTGAAATCTGCGGGGTCTCCAATGATATTTATTGCAACCAAAGCAACCTAAGAAAGAGTCAAATCAACAGAAACTCAGTATAAAATGCTGGACTGACTTAACAAACTCTGACCTATCCATTACGGATGGGACGATATGTATCAAATTAAATATCAATTATAAATATCTGACTGTATAAAATTGCTTTTAGTTTTTTATATATGTAAGTAAATAGTCTACTACTGAACTAAGCAGCTATTTTAACCATTTGGATGTTAAAAAGAATAACAGCTAAAAACTCCCCAAGTTTTAACTTAGTCGAGTGACAAACCATCTACTCAAGTGTGGAGGTCACATTATGTGACCAGGTAAACCAGGCTAAGTTATCATGGGTCAGTTCATCCCAGTGGGTGGTCCTCACCTGAGAGAGGCCCTGACTTGCCCCTCCCTCCCCTCTCCCTGAGAACCACTATGGTCTAACCAGGTCACCGGGTCATCACTGGTTGGGACGGAGTGGTGGTAGGGGAGAGAGGGGCAGAGGGTGAAAGTCAGCCTTCCAGTTTACCAGCGAGTGATGCCACCCTGTACTGAGCAGCACGGCTGCACCGGGAGCCCCTCTAGCTCCTGGGCTTGCTCTACCAGCCTGGTTTGCCGGAATGCTTGCACTCCTCTCTGAGGGGGCAGAGGATGTCGTAAATATTGCTAATGAACAAGACTGCCTCGAACACGGTTGATTTCTACTCTATCAATCATGTGGGGGAAATGGGAGGGAAGAAGACACTAGGAATGAGCTCCCTGGAGCTGGAGAGACTGAGGGTCACACACACATGAATGTGCTTCTGTTTCACCTAGGGATGTGTCCTCAAGGCTTAGAGAGTTTTCTTATCAACACAGACCAACACAAACAGCTTTCAAGCCACATGTGTCATTTAAGTTTTCTAAGTAGGCACATTAACATTAAAAAGAAACAGGGGGGTTAACACAACACATCCAAAATGTTGTCTTCATTATCTGTAACTGATATTAAAATTTTAATGAATGTTTTTCTGTTCTGAGTCTTTGAAGTCTGTCCTCTGGTGATGCTGGCCAGCTTCTCTCCTGGGCACCGACTGGGCCTGTTCCCAGTGGGCAAGAGGTGCACGTGCCCAGAGGCTGCCGTGTCAGCACAGGTCAGAGAGCTCAGTGTTTTCCCAGAAAAGATCTCTCTTCCAAGAAAATCTCGAAAACTCATCTAAGGAAAGATCCACAACTGTGTGACTCTACAAAGGGTGGGGGCTTCGCAGGTGAAGCTGCATTCCTCTTACCTGGTTGTAGATGTTGTATTTGTTGACATGGTTTTGGTGAAAAATCAGCTTAAGAAATTGTCCTACTGCATCTACGTAAACGGATTTTAGCTCCCGGGCTTTGCACCCCGTCTTCTCATTATCAGAGAGAGAGACATAGCTGAAAGAAAACAACACACCAGAATAGGATGCTGCCCCTGCTGCTCCTGAGATCAGCAGGTTTAAACAAAAGCTAAGTCTAGAGTGGAAAACCTCGGGACTAACCCAGAGGCCACAGCCTGAGCAGCAGCAGTCACAGCAATGACAATACTGCTCACTAGGCATGTTCAGCATGAGGCAGCCACGTAGTCATGAGCCAAACAGAAGTATGTCACCCAGGACCAAGTAAGGGACAATCCAGAGCTCTGAGGGAGAATTCGTCAGTTTAAATGTGGACATTATTGATTTTAACTTTCATTCTTACCCAAGTCTGCGAAACCGCTCTGCTTGATAAGGCATAAAATATTCAGGCAAGCTTTCACTGATGTAGAACTCAATTTTACTTGAAATCATATACTGGTGAGCAAGTAACTGAAGTTTTCTTATCCGACATCTCTCCACCATTTGAAGAACAATTTCTTGTGGAAACTGGCAAAATCTGCAAGCACATACATTTTTTTTTTTTTTTTCGATCTATCACTGCAGAGGGCTTCTACATGCCAGCATCTCAATCTTCTTGGCAAGAAGCCTTAACCACGCTCCTGCTGGGAGCTGGACGGTGTGTGAGGCCTGAAGGTACAAAGGTGACTGTGACACCATTCCCATCCTCCCATGCTCTCCAGTCGGAGCGGAAGCCTGGAACAACGATTTCACTTGACCTGCCTGCAACCCTACGTGAACCCTACTTCTGGCATCTCATCAGTGGTTTGAGACGACACCTGAAGTTTACCAGGAGATAAGCAAATCAATCTCAAGAGGCTGTACTAGTGGGCAAGACAGAGCCAAAGGATTTTCCACAGGAATCCACATACGTAAGAGCACGTGCCTCTCAACTCTCAGGAGCGCCAAAACTCCTGCTCAGCGGTCTACGGCTGAAGTCCCCAACCTCTGGGCCACATAGCAGAAGGTGACTGGCGGACAAGCAAGCAAACCTTCATCTGTCACCGTCTCCCGTCACCCCCCGAGGGGACCGTCTAGTTGCAGGAAAACAAGCTCAGGGCTCCCACTGATTCTGCATCACGGTAAATTGCATAGTTATTTCTCTATCTGTTACAATGAATAGTGATAAAGCACACAGTGGATGTAATGTGCTTAGATCATTCTGACACCCGCCCCACCCAACCCTCAGTTTATGGAAAAACTGTCTTCCGTGAAACTAGTTCCTGGTGCCCAAAAGGTCGAGGACTGCTGGTCTAGGGGGAGAAGCCCAGGCCATGGCCCATAGTGGAGCCTCCAATTCTGCTTAGAAGGGACTTGACACATTAACAAACTAAGTAAGAATCAAAAAACCACAGAAATCAGCAAAGACCTCACACTGAAATACTGGTCATGACCAAGACAATTCCATAAATGTTTAAAGGACAGCAAAGGCCACTATGTTTAGCTGGGGGTGTGTGTGTGGGTAGGGGCTGGGGAAGAACCCCAGGCACATGGAACCTGATAAGCTCCCAAGGAGGAGGGCTGCCAGAGAGACTCCTCCCACCCATAGAGTGCTCAGAGCCGCCTAGGGGTCTCCTCTCCCTCCCCTGCCTAAGCCTCAGTGGCTGCCCCCTCCCCACAGAGGCCCCTCCACTGGGGGGTTCTCCGATGTATAGCAGCCCCCTGCTGGTGTCCTCACCTCCCCCACTCACCTGGCTGCACTGGACAAAGCTTGTCCAAAGCTTGTCCTAGCAGGATCCGCCTACCAGCCTCCCTGAGAACCTGGTCGCTGTGAGTAGCCCTTAGCTATCTTGACCAGATCACTCCCATCAATACACAAAGGCCCTAAAGTCCCATTTTAAGAGCACCATCCTGTGACCCTGCAGCCGTCCCCACGCGCCTGTTCCTCAGACAGAAGCTGTCTGCAGTTGCTATCATTATTCCCTTGTGCCCCTGCTCCCACCCTGCTCTGGAGGGCTGGGCCCCATGCTGTCCCCAGTTACCCTGTGAAGGCCACCATGAACCTTCATGGCACCAAGTGGAGACTGTGCTTCCTCCATGGAAGCTCAGCGCGCAGACCTGCCCTCATGCCTGGGAGTGCTCTGCTCAGCCCCCTTCCTGCTCTTCCTCTCACCTCTCACCATGGATGTCCCAGGGCTGAGCCAAATCACCCCCTACAAGAACTGCAGGTCTCCTGTTAGCCCACTGACTTCAGACATCCTGCTTCTCAAGGATCCCCAGGGGGGTGCAGCCCAGAGCCTGACTCCTCTGTATCTGCTGGGACACCAGACATTTCTGCAAAGACCCTAAAAGGCATGACTGCCCAGGGACAAAGAGAACCCCTTCCCTCCTATCCTCATCCCCCAGGACAATCAGGCCAGATCACCCATGGCCCCAGTGGCCCTCCCTCCTCCTTCCTGTCTAACCAATGCCTGGAATTGAAGGTGGCAAGCAGCAAGCGGTGGGTGACCATCAGTGCAAAGGGCCCAGGAAGGGAGAGTAAAGGAAAGATCATCTGGCCACAGGGGTCAGAGTGTGGGAATCTCCACCCAGGACACGGCATAGACGCAAAATGGGCGGGGAGAGTGGGGCCAGGGACTTGTATGTCGTTCCTAACACCAAGTCTTCACAAACACAAAGGCTGTAAGAGAGACAGACAGACACACACACCACACACACATATATATATATATATATATGTCTGCAGCCCCAAGAGACTTCAGAAATGAATATTCTCCAGGCTTCCCTATCAGTAGTGTGCAACTTCAGATGTGGGAGGTATTTACTGCTTCTAGATGCAGGGCACATATACTTTTTTGTGTGATTATTCTAAGCATAAAGCCAATTAGTAACCTATTATTAAAAAAAAACACAAACATCTCCAAAACTAAAGAAAACCAAGGGTGGTGCCTGTGGCTCAAGGAGCAGGGCGCCTGCACCATGTACCGGAGGTGGCGGGTTCAAACCCAGCCCTGGCCAAAAACTGAAAAAAAAAGAAAACCAAGACGACCGACAAAGCTGTGAAGCTGTACGGTCCCGTACTGCACACTGACCAAGTGTGCCTATGAGACTGCAATACCGAATCTGCACCAGGCCTTTTCAGGTTAGGCACGTTCACAAACACCACTGTGTGAAAGGTGACCCAAGCACAGGTGTGTAGGCTGGGAGCAGGAAGCTACGCTGTGTGGCCAGGTGAGTGCGCTCCGTGACAAGCTGGTGCGTGACCAGGAGAGACGAATCCCGTCTGGCACCCCCACCCCCTGCTGCCTGCCGAGGCTCTGCTGTCTGGGTGAATCAGGATGAAACGCTGACAACGGGTCAAAGCTGAGTGGCACAGGCTCCTTTGTTTTCTGTGCAAAGGTTGTGTTGGCAGATTTTTTTAGCCTTATGGTTGGGTGCTGATGATAAAAGATTTTGCATCTAATTGCTTTTATATAATGCTGGACTTTAACAGAAAAAGCGTATTTTAAGTTTCTCTTGAAATGTGTATACCCTTATATAAAAGTGTTCATTGTGTTTAGTTTTATTGTTTTCTGGCACATAGAAGTCTTTTCTCTCTGGTGTTGCTTAGGTGTGCAGCAGGCTGTGCTGTGTGGGTCTGTGCAGACACCCTCGGTGGCGTTTCCACGGTGATGAACCCGCCTAATGATGGATGTCTCAGAACCCATCCCTGTCATTAAGTGACACAAGACCGTACATTTAAAAATCCTTCAGAAAAAGGGCAACTGTGGCTGATCAACAGCTTCTAGGTAAGTCAAGCTGCAAATAAAGTGAATGCACAGAGAGGCCAGCCCGTGTCTATTCTTTTTTGTTTTTGGCAGGGGCTGGGTTTGAACCTGCCACCTCTGGCATATGGGGCCAGTGCCCTACTCCTTTGAGCCACAGGCAACACACCATGTGCATTATCTATTCTTTTATGATGAATTCAGTTATGGATTTCCTTTTGAATAAACATAATTTGCCAACTAAAAAACTGATGCCCAGAAGCTACAACTGTTGCTGCAAATTTTATGCTCTTTTGGAAAAGTGTCTTGCTCCGAAGAGTTTGAGGTCTTTGAACTCTGAGGTTGTAAGGATGGCACTGGAGCAGCCTGCCAGCCCTGTAACCCCCTCCTAAGTGCCTCCCGGGAGCTGTGCCTGTCAGCGCCTGAGCGCACTTTCTGTCCTGTCTGTAGGTGCTCTGCTGGAAGGTATTCCCTCTGTCTTCCTGTGATATGTTTGACCTCAGGGAAGTCAGGAGAACCCTGAGCCCAAGCCAGTGTGAGTCTGCGTGGTGACCTAGGACACACTGACCTTTCTCTTTGGTGTGGTGTCTGTAAGCACATTACTGAAGGGAGCGCGGGTTATGCCCTTACGAAACACCCTGTTGACCCAGCAAAGCACATCAGTGCTACTTTTCTAGATGTGACCATGAAGAGCGCCCCGACTGCACAGTTAAGGACCCTGAATCCACACATCACAATGAACAAACCCAGTCAGCACCAGGGACCTCTGCCAAGGGCAATGGATGCTGTGGTTGGGGCTGGAAGTCCCACTGCCCCATCAGCCTGGGGAGAGGAGGACAAAGCCGGTGGGGTAAGCCTGTGTGGAGAGAGGGGCTGCCGGCTGCCATGTCAGCGTGGGCTTCACCTTGCCTGATGCTGCCCACATGGCAGGTGGGTCAGCTGTGTCCAGGGCAGCACGAGGCTCCCGCACCTGCACTTATCCGCTCTTGTGAGAAAGGCACCACTGCACCCCTGCTCTCCTCAGGTGCCACTCAGTTCATTCAGAACTTGTTTCAGGGAAAGGCAGGGCAAGGGAGTCTTGTTTGTTGGGTGACCTCGAAAACTCCAAAAGGAAAATATGTTTTAATTTTGAATGTGATTTACATTCAATTTCAGCAACACATCTTCTGAATAAACAAGACACAGTCATATGAGTGAATTTAAACTGTCACCCCTATTCTCACATTCATGAGTTAGGAATAAATTATAACTTCCTCTCAGACTTGAAAACAAGTCCTGAAGAACACTGCTGCTGAGGAGGTGGGGGCAGGGGTGGGTGAGTCTGTGTCATGTGACCGAGGGCAGAGGGCAGCCGCTGAGTACTGCACGGAGCCACGGGAGCCACTCAGCAGGCAACTGTGACCGCTGGTGAAGAATGAAGATGTCTCAGGAAAAAGTATCAAGAGGCAAGAAAGACACAAATGTTTTAGGAAAATAATAAAACTAAACACTCGAATAACTAAGATTTTTATAAAGATGGACAGTTTTATCAAAATGAAATCTTAAACTTTTTTTGTTAAGGCTTAGTGTCACATAAAAGCAGTTAAGACCAAGCAAGTGGGTCATGTCAGTAATCTCAGCACTTGGGAGGCCAAGGAAGCAGGATCACCTGAGGCCAGGAATTTCAAGATCAGCCTGCACAATAGAGCAAGACCTTATCTCTACAAAAACTGTTTTAAATATTAGTTGGGAAAATTAATTTGCTGGGCAGGGTGGTGCATGCCTGTGATCCTAGCTACTCTGGAGACTGAGGCAGGAGGATCGTATGAGGCCAGGACTGAGTTGAGGCTGCAGTGAGCTATGATGGGGCCACTGTACTCTAGCCTGGGCAGCATAGTTAGACCCTGTCTCAAAAAAAAAAAAAAAAAAAAAAAGGCAGGTAGGTGCAAAATATTTCATTATAGAAGCCCAAGTATAAAACTAAAAAAATTTGCAAACACAACTTTTGAACAGAAAACAGATGAGAATGAGCAACCCAGCTATGATCAGAGAGGCTGATTAGATGATGGGGGGGGGGTCATTTTCTTCCTTATTCTTTTCTACATTTGCACATTTTAAGTGTGGACAAATGTTATAAGGAAAAAAGGGTCAATAATTCATCTTTTAAAATAAATAGGAAGAAAAAAAAATCCATCACAGAACAAGATGTCTGACACTGCAGCACAACTGGACACACTTGTGGTCCCAACTTCTGAGTTACAATAAAATTCAAGGCTTAGAATGAAGAAGACTGTGTCCTTCAGGGGCCCAATACTGCTGCCCAGCCCTTACCTTGGTGACCTCCACCCACTGACAGTTGGCGCATGAATCATGAGTTCCCGGGCACTGAAGCCATCTTCGTGTCCCGACGAGCTGACAACTACAAATCCAATCTTGTGGGGCATTCTGCACACTTGGGCTGTTTATGAGAACAGAGAAGATTTCTTTAGAGGGACTTAATAACATAACACTCAGTTTATGCCTTATTGAAGTATACAGTAATTCAAGTATTCAGAATATTTTTTCAACTTTGAAAGAGTCTTAGTTTTTTTTGTTAAACACGTTTTATAGACACTTCTAGTTCTACTTAAGACATCATGACTTTTCCCAAATATTTGTCCAAAAAGTTTGACCACTGTTGGGGACTGAATTGTGTCCTCTCCAAAGATATGCTGAAGTTGTGCCTCTGGGACCTGTGAACGTATCTTATTCACAAACAGGTTCTTTGCAGTTGTTAAATTGAGGGCCTCAGGGTGAGCCAAGGTGACTGGTGTTGGTATAAGATGGGGAGAAGAGACAGACACACAGGCAGGGCAACGCCAGGTGACGACCAAGGCAGAGACTGGAGTGATGCGTTTGCAAGCCGGGACTGCTAGAAACCACCAGAAGCTGGGAAGAGGCAGGGAGGGATGTGTCCCTGGAGCCTTCAGGGAGAGCACAGCCCTGTGGCCTCCAGAATACTAGATATTGTTTTAAGCCATCTCATTTGTGATACTTTGTTATGGCAAAGAAGCTTTTTGCTAGTATATGAATACAAACTTGGCTGTGTGAGTTAGGAAACTAGTCCAACCGGTATATTAACTAGTTACATAATAACTAGGCAGTTTAACCACTAACATAATAATGATTACTAAAGGAAAACGTATGACCAGAAAGAAGAGCAGGGACTATGGATAAATTAAGTACAAAAACGTCCTTGCGGAGGTGGGCTGAGTGATGTACATATAGGAGGATATATTTAAATACAGGTTTTTAATGTCAGGATTTTTTAGTGAACCTGACTTTTCTCACAGTCCAATCCCACTATTGGGAGGATGGATGTGGTGCGATCCATCCTCTCCTCATTTGCACACAGCGTCTCAGTTTTCCGTCAGGGACCCTGCCCTCCCCACCCTAGCTGGTGAGGCTGTCCACTCACCCACCCTGTTCCCCTCAGTGATGCCTGTGTCAGGCGCATTTTCTAGGCTTGGTGAGTCCATGGAGTTAGCAGGTTCAGGGTGGGAACAAAGTGACTCTTACACTCAGGAATTTGCTGGGCCTGCTGGGAAACAGCAGCTTTCTTCCCCTAGGGCTGCTGGTGGCCACAGGGCAGGTGGGAGGTCACACAGCACATGCCCCTAACCCAGGGAAGCAGCGCCAACCAAGGCAGAGCCATCTTCTGACCTCTTAGACTATTTTTGAAACTCGGTTTGCTCATGTACTCAGGTACTGTTCGGTTACTAAGCCCATCAAATTCCTCCTAAGTAAGCCAACATGAGTTAGGGCTGAATCATCTGCAAAAGAGAACTGCTCACTAAAACAGAGGATAAAGAAGAATCCTTCAGAAGGTTCTCTGGGATAAGACATACTGTTAATCGAAATTCTCAATAGGAGGAAACATAAAAACACACCCTCCTGAAACTTGGCTTACTTTGACTTGCTTGATGCATATCATTGAGACTTAAAGAGAAAACCTGATGAGGTTTATCAGTAAGTTAGTGTTGGCTGGCACTTGCCAATGAACAAAAGCACTGAAATTAGAATAACCTGCTACTGGGCTGTGGTCATTTCTTACACAAAGCTCCCTGCAGGACAGCACCACAGGAGAGCAATGTGATGGGCAGCAAGCTCAGGAGTGAGGATGGCTGGCCAGCAGCGCAGGGCCCTACCTGCATTCCTGGCTCTCCAAGCTAGAAACACACAGCCTGCTGCTCCTCCCAGGTTCTGAGACCCACTACCCCTGGGTCACCTGGGCCCTGAGCCCTAAATTACTTTTCCCTGGCCATGATGCCTCCCCAACCCTCCTGCCCCCAGGCAACAACATGGCAGTTCTACCCTTCTTCCTGATCCCACTGTCCTTTCTAGAGTGTTCTCCCTGGAGCACTGTCCCTTAGACTCTGCCACAGACATGCCTCAGGCACAGTGCTGGTCATCTCCATCCACGACCCAACTGAAGTCCCTTGAGGGGCTCGCTCTGGGGATTAAAGCGTCAACTCTGCCCTGATCCAATTTCCTTTTCTAACCCTCCATTTCTGTCTTGCATTCTGAAGTCCACAGATCTAAGTTAACACCCCTCTGCTCTAAATCCCCCGCCATTTGTCATATTTAGGAACAGGTGCCAGTCTCCACCCCACCTTGAAAACCGCCTTTGTCTCAGGCAGCTGGGTTTCAGCCTCTGATCTTAACCAATACACCCTGCTATTCCCCGAAGTCTTAAATATGGGACATTTAAACTCAAATAAGAGGGAGTTTCAACCACGCCATGTTGCCTCAATAAATCCAAAACAAAAGGCTGGCATTTAAGATCCAGGGAGTGGAAGTGCATGGTCAGTACAGGCAATGTTACTACCTCCCTTTTTCAGTCTACTCCCTCCCAGGGATCTTCCACGCTGTACGCTGGGGTCTTCTTTGTGTAAACCTTCAGGCATTACGTGAGACACTTGGGGACACTGAAGGATGCTACTCTTAGGCTCCACAAAGATTACCATTAACAATCTGGGAAGAACCAAAGCTCTGTTGCCTGCCCCGTTGTCTGCGGATCGTCCCCAGCAGAGGCATGTGGGTCCGGAGCTGTCCACTGGCATCCCCTGCAGGACCAGACTGAATTCCTATCCAAACAGCAATTACACCCCCATCCCCAGTACACTCTTCCTGGCCCTGGCCTGGTAAATGGTAATTAACTAAGAATTAAACCGAACTCATTTCAGCAACTTCCAAACATTCCGTGACAGCTCTAGGAAACAGAACTTAATTCCAGTTTTCTTGTTAAGAAAACTTAAATGTCCCACAATTAAATAATGATTTCCGGCCAAGCAGCCTTAAGGACTTGAAAGGGCTTCAGAGAACCCTGAAACTAAAAAAGAAAAAGAAAAGCATCAAACTTTAACCTGTACGGGGCCAAGGTAACATTCTTCAATCTTTCGTTCAGTAGGACACGTTTCAAACTGGTCCCGAATACGAAAAGTTGGGTCAGGAAAATAACGTCAGACACCAAGCCCAAGAGGCCAACTGGGAGGTGAAACCGCAGAGGCAGGTCTCGGGGAGGCTGTTCGCGGGGACCTGGCGCCGCCGTGGGCAGGGCGGATCCCCCGGCCAGGGCAGGCACTGCGACCCCACCGTCCGCTTCCCGGCATCAGAACCTGGCAAGACCACGCCGGACCTCAGGCAACAGCGGGCCCGAACCCTAAAACCCACGCGCCCGGGCTCGTAAGACGCGGCGCCCAGGCTTCGGCCCCGGCGACGGGTTTCCAGAGCGGGGCCCGAGCCCCGCGGCGCCGGCGCATCCTCCGCCCGCTGGCCCTGGCTCCCCAGTCCGTGCTGCGCGAAGCCACCGGCGCCGTGAAGAGACCCACCTGTTCAGAATGGGACGATCCCCGGACTGGACTGCCGGAGCCCCCGCGGCAAAGGGCGACGGAGCGCGGCGGCCGGACGGCGGCCAGTGCGGGTGCAGCACCGCCGCGGCCACGGGAAGGCCGGCCGGGAGCTCTCGGCCCGGGGTGGGCGGGCAGAGCCCCTGCGCTGACCTCCCCGGCTGCCGCCGTTCCCTCCGGCGGAACTCAGGTGGCACCTGCTCCACCGCCCCAGGTCGCCCTGCGCCCCCGAGCCGCTGCGGCGGTGGCAGCCGAGGAGCAGCCCCGGCCGCCTCCGCCCATCGCCCGGGCCTCAGCCGCTGCTCTCATGACAACCAAGCCCAGCTCCGGGCAAGGAGCCTCTGCGCGTGCGCGACCCCGCCCAGACGCTGGAGCGCCTGCGCACAAGGGGAGGTCTCGGCTTCTCTGGCCCTCCGGGTAATGCAGTTTCCGGGGCCGACGGCTGCGCAGAAGACTACGTCGCGGCTTTGCTTCCCGGGGTCTTCTGGGTAATAAAGTTTCCGAGGGGTAGCGCCTGCGTACAAGCGCTCGTCGACCCTCCGTTTTCTCAGAGGGTCTCGTTGGTAATGTAGTTTCTGGGCTCCGCGTCTGCCCTGTGCAACCTCTGCAGACCCCTCTTCTGCAGATTCCCGCGGCCCGTGCAGACCCCTGCGGCCCGGGCGAAGGTTACCTGAGCTGCTGGCACGCGGGTGCCTGAAGGGCTTCTGCAATGCTCCAGAAACCCAAGACCGTGAAGCTGCGGGCCCTGCGCAGCCCGAGGAAGTTCGGGGTGGCAGGCAGGAGCTGCCAGGAGGTGCTGCGCAAGGGATGTCTCCGGTTCCAGGTAGGCCGGGCCGCGGGGGGCTTCGGAGGGGAAAGGGGCGGCTGCGGGGCGGAGCCCCCGGGAGCCGTTTTCACTTACCGTCCACCGCTAGGCAGCAGGCCCCCCAGCGCACCGGCCGCCTCGCCGGGAGATGCCCCAGCGCCCGAGCCTGGGTTCAGAGCGCGGGGAGGCGGAGAGAATCTGGACACCGCCTGGTCTCTGCTGACCTTCCGTGTCGGGGCAGCTCTGCACCGAGCCAGGAGCCCTTGGCGTGTCAGGCGCTAGTGGGCCCCGTGCTCCTGGAAACACAGCCGTTGCGCCTCTGCCAGCCTCCCTTCTCTCCCCTTTTGTAAAGGGGTTGGGCAGGGTGGTCTCCAAATCCCTTCTGGGGATTTCAGTCTTCACTCTTTTTCTCATTGTGTTTGTTTTCTTAGACCAGTACCAGGCTTAGGTGTGTGTGCGCGCGTGTAGGTCGGTGGTGGTGAGTTGCCATAAGAATGCCTAAAATTTCAGATGGGGCCATTGGAGGTGAAAGAAAAAAAAAAAAGATGAAAACTAGCCAACGTGGAGCAATAGGGAACCAGACCTCAGCAAATTAATAGTGCCCTGTGCCAGCCATGCTCTTGCACCCAGAGGCAGTGAGTTTTCAGCGAGATGTTCTCTGTGGTGAACCAGGGCATGTCCCCGGGGCTGTCAGCTCACGGATGTGAGATGTTCACAAGCTTAGTGGAAGCAGTTAGGCATCACTTTTTGGAAACAGGCTTGTATTTTTTTAAAAGTCCGTGGCTGGGCATGGTGGAGGCCTGTAGACTCAGCTATTGAGGAGGTTGAGGCAGGAGGATTGCTGAAGCCAGGAGTTCAAGACCAGGCTGGGCAACATAGTGAGACACCTCTCAAAAAAAAAAAAATCTGTGTAGTGACTCCTTCAGCAAATGGTCCCCCCTTGGTATACATTTTTATGTGACTGTTCATATTTTAGAACTGCCTGCAGTCAGCTGTCCTTGTTTTGACGTCTTGGGTGCTAAGGTAGCATACACTTCCTGAGCCAGATTCTTTACACACAGCTCCTTCTGATTGTTCATGAGGCCGTGGATGAAAAACCTTGTTTTGCTCCCTGGAGAGTGGCTGCCTGAGACCCTTCTTTCCTCTGTCCCCGCAGCTCCCTGTGCACAGCTCCCGGCTGTGTCTTTACGAGGACGGCACAGAGCTAACGGAAGACTACTTCCCTAGCATCCCTGACAATGCTGAGCTGGTGCTGCTCGCCTCGGGCCAGACCTGGCAGGGTTGTAAGTGGCAAGGACCTTGGAGGTGGGCAGGAAAGCTGGCACGCTGGGGTTCAGGGAGGGAAGGGGACTCCCTTACTCTATGCACAGGTCTCAAGAAGGTGGCATGGGAGTGGCCAGGTCCTTAGACCTCTTGTTCATAAGCCCAGTTGTTCAGTCAGTTGTCTTTTTAAAATGTTTTTTTTTTTAGAAGAAAGCAGGGACACTTTCATCACCCTGGATTTGGCAGAGGATTCTTAGATGTGATACCAAAAGCATGAGCAAAAAAAATGAAAAACACAGATAAGTTACACTTGGTCAAAATTAAAAACTTTTGTGCTTCAAAGGACACCACGAAAAAGATGAAAAGACAACCCACAGAATGGGAGGAAATGTTTGCTGATTGTGTATATGATGAGGAACTTGTATTAGAATATTTAAAGAGCTCTTATAATGTTTTGTTTGTTTGTTTGAGACAGAATCTCACTTGGTCACCCTCTGTAGAGTGCTATAGTGTCTTAGTGCACAGCAACCTCAAACTCTTGGGTTCAAGTGATCCTCTTGCCTCAGCCTCCCGAGTAGCTGGGATTATAGGTGCCTGCCACAATGCCCAGCTAAGAGGGTCTCACTCTTGCTCAGGTTGGTCTCGAACTTGTGAGCTCAGGCAATCCACTTGTCTTGGCCTCCCAAGTGCTGGGAATACAGACATGAACCACCATGCCCAGCATAGCTCTTATAATTTGACTAGCCACAGTGGCTCATGCCTGCAATTGCATGAGCATGCCTGTAATTGCATGATCTTCCAAAGTAGGAAGATCACTTGAGGCTAGGAGTTTGAGACCATGCTAGGCAATACAGCGAGACCCCATGTCTGCATAAAACAAAACAAATTGGGTGGCCCCTGTGGCTCAGTGAGTAGGGCACTGGCCCATATACTAAGGGTGGAGGGTACAAACCGGGCTCCGGCCAAGCTGCAACAACAACAAAAATAGCTGGGCGTTGTGGCAGACGCCTGTAGTCCCAGCTACTCGGGAGGCTGAGGCAAGAGAATCATCTAAGCCCAAGAGCTAGAGGCTGCTGTGAGCTGTGATGCCATGGCACTCTACCAAGGGTGAGGTGAGACTCTGTCTCTTAAAAAAACAAAACAAAGGGCAGTGCCTGTGGCTCAAAGGAGTAGGGTGCTGGCCCCCAAATACCGGAGGTGGCGGATTCAAACCCAGCCCTGGCCAAAAATTGCAAACAAAACAAAACCAATTAGCCCAGTATGGTGGCATATGCTTGTAGTCCAAGCTATTCAGGAGGCTGGGGCAGGATGGCTTGAGCCCAAGAGATTGAAGTTACAGTGAGCTAGGGTTGTGCCACTGCCCTCTAGCCTGGGTGACAGAGTGAGACCGTGTTTCTTTAAAAAAAAAAAAAATTTCTTGTAACTTAGTGGTAAAAGAAAAAATCCATTTTTTAATGTTTCATAAACACATGAAAAGATATTGAGTATCTTTAGTCATCAAGGAAATCAAAACCACAAGGAGATACGCCTCCGTACCCACTAGAACAATGAGGAGATTTAGGGACAACATGGAGAAATTGGAACTCCGCTGGTAAAACAGTGCAGCCGTTGTAGAAAACAGTCTGGTGGTTCCTCACACAATTGAACAGAATCACCACATGACCCCGCAATTCCACTCCGAGGTATATACCCAAGAAGAATGAGAGCCCATGTGCACACAAAACCTTGTATGGGAGTATTTATGGTAGCTATTCATAACAGTCAAAAGGTGGAGACCCCAATCTCCATGATGGATGAGCAGATGGACAGTGGGGGGTGGGTGTGCATGACAGAAGAGCCCCAGGAATTGCATTCTGTGACCAGGAAAAGGGATCATGTCTGAAAACACGCCAAGTGAAAGAAGCCAGTCGCAGAAGACCACATGCAGTATGATCCCCTTCACAGGAAACGTCCGGAGCAGTCTACAGAGACAGAAAGTAGATGAGTGGTTGTTCAGGGCTGGTGGTGGGAGAGGGAGAGGAATCAGTGTCTAAAGTGTACGAGGTTTCTAACTGAGGTGGTGAAAATGTTCTAAAATTGGCTGTGGAGATGGTGGTACAACCCTGAACACACCCATTAAATTATGCCCTTTAAATTGCAGGCATGGGAATTTTATTTCAATAAAGCTATTTGGAGAAGAGAAACTCCCAGACTGTTTTTCAGGGGATGTGCCGTTTTTTTCCTCTCCACGAGACATACAGAACCCGGTCCCCACACCCTCGCTGGCTCCCAGCATCGCTGTGTCATTCTGACTGGCGTGTGGTGACATCTCAATGTGGTCTTAATTTGTGTTTCCCCAGTGGCTAGGGATACCACGTATCTTTTCATGTGCTTTTTTGCCATCCATAGATTCTCTCCAGTGAAATGTTTCTCCATGTCTTTTGTCCATTTTCAGTTTGGATTTTTTTGTTGGGTTTTGAAAGGTCTCCTCCCATGATACGGTTAGATATGAGTTCTTTTTTTTTTTTTGAGATGGAGCCTCAAGCTATCCCCTGGGTAGAGTGCCATGGCATCACAGCTCATAGCAACCTCCAACTCCTGGGCTCAAGCGAGTCTCCTGCCTCCGCCTCCCAAGTAGCTGGGACCACAGGTGC
>CAUYQV010143245.1:0-94747 GCA_963574575.1 Galagoides demidoff
AGGCAGGAGACTTGCTTGAGCCCAGGAGTTGGAGGTTGCTGTGGGCTGTGATGCCACAGTACTCTACCCAGGAGGATAGCTTGAGGCTCTGTCTCAAAAAAAAAAGAACATTCAGAAAAATGTAACTTCAACATAGAGACAAGCTAAGGCATCAGAGACTCACCCTAGAGTGGTAAAGGTGGGTGAACAGTCAGAAAAAGAATTCAAAATATCTGTTTTGAGCACCTATAGCTCAAGGAGCTAAGGCGCCAGACACATACACCAGACTAGGCCTACCAAACAATAATAACTACAAACAAAAAATAACTGGGTGTTGTGGCAGGCACCTGTAGCTCCAGCTACTTGGGAGACTGAGGCAAGAGAATGGCTTGAGTCCAAGAGTTTGAGGTTGCTGTGAGCTGTGAAGCCACTGCACTCCACCAAGGGTGACAAAGTGAGACTGCCTAAATAAATACATAAATGGGACACAGTCTTATAGGACTAAGCCCTTACCCTGTGAGTGGTGGGATATGCAGCCAACTCAGGGATGTAATTAGTGTTGGGATGAAATTATAGAACAGCCAGCTTCTTAGAGTGGAAAACCCACATATTTTATGTCAGAAGTGAGTATGAAGAAAAACAGTTTTTCTTTTTTAACTACTGATTCAATTTATTTAATGGGCATAATCTATTTACTTTTTTGTTTCCTTGTGATTCTGGGTTTTTATGTTATAGTTTTGCACTAAATTACATCATCTAAAGATCCATATTCATTGGTTAAAAAGTAATTTATATTCTTATACAGTCTTCCTATAATTAAAATATTTTATCATTCCTCAGTTGCATTTATTTGTGGCTTCCCCCCTCCCCAATTAATGTACGCACTAGTTTGTAATATCTGTCTTTTAAAAGAATGAACTTCTGGTTTTGCTGATCCTCTTTCTTCTTTCTTTTTTTATTTATTCTCATGTTTGTTACTGCCTTCCTTTTATTATATTTGGGTTTATTCTGTTGGGATTTCATTTGGATGCTTTATTGAAGCATCCAAATAAAACCAGCAACATAAAGTAAAATAATTCAGTAACATTATGGACATTTTCTTGTCCAATAAGTGCACTAAAATTTCCTCTCTGTACTTTTGTACAGAGATACTTTAGTATACCTCAGAAATACAATAGCAATTATTGTCTAATTTTCATTCCCAGAGACTGAGAAATAGGTTTTCAAATTTTTATTTCTTTTAACCTTTGAAAATTTAAAGGAGAAAATACATACAAAATAGAGCCAAATATATCAATTAGCACTAAACTACCACCCAGGTCAAGGCATGGACTTTGGTAGATCCCTAAAAGCTTCCCCTGTGTGCTCTTGCAATTATAGGTTCTCTCTTCTTCCGCAACCATAGCCGCAACCCTAACCTCTAATGCTGGAGGACAGTTTCACATGTTTTGTAACTTGATACAATATATACTAGTTTGCATCTTTTTGTCATGACTTTGATACTGTAGCTCAGGTTTATATATTTCTAAAGCTTGTGTGAACAGGAGTATATAGTATGCATTTTATTTTGTATCTGTTATATTTTGATCCACATTATGTGGGACTCATAGGGTTGTGGATCAAAATATAACAGATATGTGGGACTCATCTCATTCATTTTCACATTTTTGTCATATTCCATTACATGGAAACAGCACATATGTGTACCTTCTATCTGAGATGGACATTGGGTTGTCTGCAGTCTGAGGCTACTGTGAATAGTGCTGCTATGAACATTCTTATATCTTTTGATGTAAGTGGAACTCCAACCAATAGCTGACTTCAGTTCTCTCTCCTTACTCACTAGGAACTGAAGGGAAAGGAAGGAGAGAAGTGAAGGAGAGAGGAAGGGAGGAAGAGAGAAAGAAAGGAAGGAGAGAGGGAGGAAGGAAGGAGGAGGAAGGAAGAAGGAAAGAGGAAGGGTAGAAAGAAGGAAGATGTCTAAATGTTAGCTTTAGTCTTATGACCTGGTCACAGACACATTTCTCAATTAGATCTGTAGTCTCTGTACAAAAATCAGTTTCAGCTTTGAAATCATCTCAGAAGAAGATACCATCCTTCCACTATTGTGGGCTTTCAAAGGTGTATTTAAATCATAAACAGCTTTGTGTAGGTGGAAAGAATATAAGAAAGATCGGGGAAAAGAGAGAGAGAGGAAGGCCAAGTGGTCTGAAATGTGTCTGCATAGAAGAGGTCAGTGTTTAACAAAAGGAATTGAGATAAGATGAGGAAAAAACAGGATGAGTTTGAAGATGGCCAGAGGACTGGGGTCCGCAGGATGAGAGAGACCATTGGGAACAGGTGCAGCACCCAGCCTGCCTGTCCCAGCACAGTGGGCTAGAGAACCACTCTTGCTGAGAAGTTCACTCTTTCCTGAATCCTGGAGCCTATCAAAGATTCTCTGAGTATGAGGATTCTGGGAGAAAAGGAAGCTCATGAATGAAAGGTTCCAGGGCCTCTATGCCCCAGAGGCAGGAAGGGGACTGTGATGACTTCTGCTGCCTGGAGATGTAGAAGGGCAGGGAAGCAAGAAAAAGGAGAGTAGAAGGAGGGCTGTGTCTGGGCCTACAGAGCTGAGGACACCCTAAAGCCCAGGGAACTGGGTATCAGCAGAAGTTGAAAAGTAAACAAAAGTGAAAACATAAATGGCAGAACATGAGACAATTTAAAAACAAAAACCACCCATTCCCATGGCAATGTGGGTGTGTATAGATACATGTATCACATGTATTTATATATTTGTATACATGTGCATAGATATGCATATATAAAGTATGGGAATTTTGGACAGCATCTGGGGAGGTAGCTAGCGTACAGTAGGGGACATGATATTTGCCTTTATTGTTATACTCTATATGGGCACTATCCTTATTCAGGGTTTGAATAATTTTATAAAAAAGAAAAACAAACATGGAGCTTCTAAGAGTAAGGTAGGACCAGGGCGCATAGTCCCAGAGGATCTGTTGAAGTGTGGGCCTGCTATGGTCCAACACACACAGACTCATAGACACACACTGAGACACACGCACTGATACAGACTCACACGCAGACATAGGCACACACAGATGCAAACACACACAGACACACAGAGGCACACACAGATGCACAGACTCACACACAGACACACGCAGAAACACACAGGCGCAGACAAAGGCACACATAGACACACAGACACAGTCCACACATAAAACACGCTTTTCTTACATCTGCGTTTTCTCTGCCCTGAATTTGTCCTCTAACATTGAAGTATTTAGATAAAATCATGTCTTGGCTTTCTCTGAAGAAGATGATGTTTATAAAAGACATATTTGGTAAGAGAGCACTTTGAGAAAAGACATTTTGTACCTCTCGGTTTAGATGTGAACACCAGCACACCCATAAGAAGGAAATCAAGGACTTCTGAATCAGGTCATCCGGGACAATCTGTAACAAAATGATGAGTTTCCTTCTGGTTCTTTAAGTACAATTCTTGTGGGAAGAAAAGACTGACCATAGAAAAGTAGCTCATCCCTTCACTTTACACTGAAAATTTACTAAGAAGATTTTATATGCTTTCAAAGAAGAAAATTCATATTAGCAAGATCGATTGAAAGAAATTGATATTCCTTTTTTTTGATATTCCTTTTTTAGAAAAACATACAAATTCATCATTCCATCAAGCTGTATTGCAATACAAAAGTTTTAAACATTTAAACTGTACCAAAATATACAGACAAGGTATTAACACTGTCTGTACATGAACGAACAACCTTTGGCAGTGACGTTTGGCTACCATGGGTCTTACAGTGCACAGTAGACTGGGAAATGTCATTTAGTTCTCATGGATCATGGCTCTGTCTGGGTTCCAGTTTTCAGGGTGGGACATGCTGAGCTACCAAGGAGGGAGAGGGGCAGAGAGAGAAGAATCTGATATTTCACAGGATAGCAGAATGCCTTGCTAGGAAGGAACTGGGTTCACTGGGTGCAAAGTCTCCAATTTCTAGACATCAGGACATGTGAGTCTCCTTGTTCCTCAGAGGCCTGGTGAGAGGAAAGCTGAGCCTGCCTATAAAACAGCAGTACCAGCAGGTCACCAATTGATCTCCCCACATGAATCCCACACCTCCTGCCTGTAAGCCATATTCTTCTCACTTGGCCTCAGAGAAGCAGATGGAACATATTGCTCAGGTGTGCATATTTCATAAAGTCGGCATCCTGAAGGGGGTAGCCATTGAGTGGGAAGCAGACACTGAGTTTCAGAACATCCAAGTCTTAGAAGCTGAGTTTTTAAACCAAAGAATGCTCCTCCTCTTGGTAGAACAAGCTATACAGTGCCTATAGGTGGAAAGCCTATATACTTATGCCTTTTTGCCTCTGAGAGTGAGCAGGAATAAAAGTCATGTTTTTCTACATTCTAGGAGACTCTGAGGTAGAACCTCCACTATGGCCTTTGCTCTAGCTGGAGGAAGAAGACATTCCACTGTGCTGAGCAGGGCCAGGGGGGCTGTGCATGTATGCACATCATTGGCATACCTTTGGAACCTCTAGATTGTGGATTGACAAGATCAAATTACTGCCTCAAGATGGCTTAAGGCTTCAAAGAATTGAAAATCAGTTCTGTTCCCCCCTTCCCCCATGGCCATTTCTGTATCTATCAAGAATCTGCCAGAGAGCTGATAGTGTGTGTTTCCTTGATTACTATTTTGAGCATAATGAATAACTTAGAAGAATGTGTGTTGTCTAACAGACATGTGTATCACTTAATCAGTAGTCTAACAGGAACCTAATAAAAGTTAATTTGTCTTTTTACAATATGATGCTGAGGTAATGGAATGATTATTGATTAACAATGTGTATATGCAGAACTGGTTATTTAAACTAGTGGAGAAATAAAGAATTTTGCTACTCGCCATCTTAAGGTGGTAGTCGTCTTTGTCCTATACTATTCCAGTAGCAAACCTTACTTTGCATTACCGAACTGCAACACCTGACAACATTTTATGCAGCAAGTAGAGGTCGCAGAACACCAAGCAGGAACAAGCGACGCAAGGACAGCAGGGCCCGCTGCTTCAGGATCACCTCCCGCCTGGCTGGTGTACACCTAAGGTAGGTTTCGGACTTTGGAACCAGAAGGTTCTTTTGATGCACCATGAGTACAGGATTCCTGGCACAGACAAAGACACGCTAAAAAATATGGGTAATTCTCCATCTTTAGAGGAGAAGTATGTTTCACCATTAAAAACTTTATTGACATCCTCTGGTGTTACTATTTTTTTTTTTTTGTCACCAAAAAACCAACTATAGCAAAAAAACTCTTTACAAGAGAACTTTGAGGGGCAGGGGGGGAGACAGAGTCTGACTATGTTGCCCTCAGTAGAGTGCTGTGTCATCACAGCTCTCACCAACCTCCAACTCTTGGGCTCAAGGGATTCTCTTGCCTCAGCCTCCCAAATAGCTTGCCCACAACACAGGGCCATTTTTTAGTTGCAGTTGTCATTGTTGTTTAGCAGGCCTGGGCTGGGCTGGTGGTGTTACTATTAAAACTAGAGTTCTGAAAGAACTTATTCAAGAGGTAGCTAAACATTGTTATTGGTTTAAGCCGAAGAGAAAGAATCATTTAAATATTAAAGTATGGAAAAATGTAGGAAAGGTGCTCAGGGGAGCACATCAGAACGAAGACATTATAGATAAAAATGTGTGGCGTGCTTACTTCCTAGTCAAAGCAGCACTGGATCCTCTCCAGTCAGGCTCTGACATAGAGGACTTAACTCCCCCACTGACACCTCCTTCTCCTCCTTTGGAGGACAGTAAGGACAAAGAACAACCTATTTTATGATAAGCCTACATGCAGTCCAAAAGATGATCATTCATCATCTAGTGACTCAGAACAGGAGGAAGGAGTTAAGAAGGATGAGGAAGATGATAAAGATCTTGTAGTTTTTGAGAGCAAATGTGTTACCACTCACTCCACCAATGAAGAATTGAGGAAAATGTTCATGGAAGGTTTGCAAAAAATAGAGAAACAGTTTCAGACTTTAGAGAAGGGCAAAGGTAACACTTTTAGAGGCAGAGGCCTTGATGGCCCACCATGACATAGTACTCTTAATCACTAAGACCTCCTGCCTATAATAACGGCTCCTAAAATAACATTGAAAAGGCAGGATGGGTTTGGCACCTGTGGCTCAATCGGCTAAGGTGCCAGCCACATACACCTAAGGTGGCAGGTTCGAATACCAAAAAATAGCCGGGTGTTGTGGCAGGCACCTGTGGTCCCAAATACTTGGGAGGCGAAGGCAGGAGACTTGCTTGAGCCCAGGAGTTGGAGGTTGCTGTGAGCTGTGATGCCATGGCACTCTACCCAGGGGGATAGCTTGAGGTTCCGTCTCAAAAAAAAAAAAAAAAAGAAAAGAAAAGGCAGGATGGGTCTTTAACACCTACAGCCCCTGCTGGACTATATCCAGTATGGCCAAACTCATGAAATTCTTGATAGGTCACCAAAGTCCACTTTTCTATGGACCCTTCTACCTTCAATTTGGTTAATGATGCCTCTATTTCCACTTTGGTGTTACCCACTGCTACCACCACAAATAATGCCAAAGCTTTTCCAGTAACTAGAGAAGAAAATGATGAAGGGATCCAAGCTACTCATGTCATATAGAGATCAATTTCTTAAAACACTCGAGGATGCAATATTTGTGTATGGTCCTTATTCTCCCTATGTTATGTAGGTCTATTGAATTCTTATTGTGGCAGTCATTTCCTTATTCCAGAAGACTGAGAGACTTTGACTCAAACCACTTTAAGTCCAGGACAGTTTATTCAATTAAAATCATGGTGGATGGAGGAGGCAAAAGAGCAGCCTTGGTGTAATAGGTCCGAAGTTCCACCTTCTTATACGTTTGAAGAATTAATGGGCACCAGAGCTTTTGAAGGTATTGAGCAACAAATTGTTTATGAATAAAATTTACTTATCCAAATAAAGTATGTGAGCATCAAAGCCTGGCAGCATCTTGATCAAAAGGGAGAAATTAAACAATTCTTTACTAAAATAATCCAAGGCAATAATGAACCTTTTACTGATTTCATTGCCCAATTACAAATGGCTATTAACTGTTCTGTTCAAGGACCAGATGCCCACAAAATGCTTCTTTTACAAGTGGCATTTGAAAATGCAAACATTGTTTATAAGCGAGCCTTAGCAGGACTTAGAAATCAGGAAGATGCCACTATTGAACAATATGTCAAGGCCTGCAGAGAAGTAGGCTCAGGTACTTTTCAAGCCAATTTGCAGGCCACTGCCTTACAAACAAATAAGGGGAAAGCTAAATGTTTTAATTGTGGAAAAACAAGTCATGTCAGAAAAGAATGTAGAAAAGGAAAAGAATGAGACTTAGGCAATGCCATCAGGCGTTTGTCAATGATGTGGTAAGGGAAGACATTTGACTAACAAATGCTGTTCCATTAAATACAAAGATGGTAAAATTCTCCCACCTCATGGAGAACAAGGGAATAATAAGAATAACTCAAAAGAGACTCAGGGAAGCTGAGTCACAGGCCTAGCTCGGGGCCCATAGCCAAAAACCATGAGCCTTTAATAGAAATCCCCCAGGAATAGAAGTCAGAAATAAAAGATATAGATACAAATTCACAAGTCAGAATTCAGGTGCAAGATTTATTTCATGAAGGAAGTGCAGCATTAGATATAACTTTGTTAACTGATGTTATTTTGGTCAAGGGAGAACTCCCTAAGAGATTTCCTACTGGAGTTTATGGTCCCCTTCCAACGGGAACGGTAGGCTTAATTTTAGGAAGAAGCAGTCTTACTATGGAAGGACTGTCAATTCATCCAGGTGTAATTGATGAGGATTTTAAAGGAGAAATTTTAATTATGGCTTCAGCTGTAAAAGATGTCCACTTAACAGCAGGACAACATGTAGCTCAAATTCTCATTCTGCCTTATCACAAAGGCAGGACAGTGTGTAGCTCAAATTCTCATTCTGCTGTATCACAAAGGCAAAAGTGCTCCAGTCACTAGACCAGGAGGCTTTGGGAGTACAGGTAAACAAGTCTTTTGGCATACAAGTCTTTTGTAAGTGACTCCCACCCACAGTGTGATGTTAGCTTTAAGGACAATATTCAAATTAAAGGCTTAGTAGACACTGGAGCAGATGTATCTATTATAGTCTCTCACATGTGGCCTGAGCAATGGCCTAAAAGTAAAATAAAAGCTACTTTTGTTGGATTAGGGACCATGTCTGATATTGAATAAAGTACAGAAAATTTAAAATGTAAGGGACCCGATGGCCAAGAAGCTAGTATATGCCCTTTCATTGCTCCTATTGGTGTGACTCTATGGGGCAGAGACTTATTAAAACAACGGGGAAGGATGCTTACTATTCCTACAATTTCAAAGGCTAGTAAAAATATTATGCTTAACATGGGTCAAGATCCCATTTACCCCAAAACACCAGAGAAAGTTGATGCTCTTCCTAAAGAAACTAGTCAAGCCGGTTTTAATGTCTCCTTTGTTGGAAAATTTTTGCTTGGAGCCACTGAGGCACTACGCCCTCCCATTACAATGGAAAACAGAAACTGATTTGGGTGGAACAGTGGCCCCTTCTAAGCACAAAGTTAGAAGTGTTTCATCAATTAGAAGAACAATTACAAGCTGGTCACATACAACAGAGTACAAGTTCATGGAACAGTCCAGTTTTTGTAATTAAGAAAAAATTCAGCAGTTGGAGAATGTTGACTGACTTACAGAAGATTAATGCTACAATTCAACCCATGAGTTCTTTACAGCCTGGTATTCAAACCCAACCTGAATACCTAAACATTATCCAGTAATCATTATAGAGTTAAAAGATTTTTTTTTTTAGCATTCATCTGCAACCCGATGATGTTCATAGATTTGCATTTACAGTTCCACCATTAAACAATGGAAAACCAGCCAAGAGCTACCACTGGAATGTTTTACCCCAGGGGATGCTTCATAGCCCCACTTTGTGTCAGTTGTTTGTTGATCAGCCTCTGGAGGAACTTAGAAAAATTTTTCCAGACAGTTATTGTTTACATTACATGGATGATATATTATTATCTCACCCTAACTCCAAAATTTTACAAAAAATATTTTAAACAGCTTGGAATAAGTTTAAGGAATATAGTTTACAGATATCTAAAGATAAAATTCAAAATTAAGAACCATGGGAATACTTGGGGTACCGTATAACAGCCCAGAGTATATAATTCCACAAAAAATTCAAATCCGAAGCGTTTGACAGGAGGGGTCAGAGGAGATGCTAGAGGCACAAAGACCTCATGGGCCAGCATCTTCAAATAATCATCATAATGGAAATGGAATCAATGCAAAGATCATCTCGAATGTACCTGGAGCAGGTGGGCAGGGAAATGGAGCTGCAAGAAATGGACCTGGCCATGAAGTCCAAGGAGGGAAGAGGGATCTTACCTTACGGCCCTTACATGGAGCAGCCAATGGAATGGGGTGATCAAGCTCCTCCTATAAAAACATCACCATTCAAACGACCATCTCCCCCAACTCTCTAGTCTTTACTGCAACCTGTTGACAACATGCTCTCCATGTGTGGGGGATGAAGATGAGAAGAAGGATGGTGCAAGTTATTCCTAATTCCAATTCTGATGGTTTCTCTAAGGTAGAAGAAGCCATCGATGGGGAGTTGAGCCCAGAGAATGTGATCAGTGTCCTGTGGGCTCAAGGCAGAGGCTTGGAGCTGAGCCCCAGGCATCACAGAAAGGAGAAAGGAGGTGTGAAGAGGCTAGAAAATGTATTACCACTTTCCACAGAAGCAGCTGAGAGCTCCCCAGATTCCCCAGGGTTCTACCTGCCAATTTGAACTTTCTGGGCCTGGGATCCCCTGTGAGCTAGGCTGGACACTGCAGTGCCCTGGGAATACGCACCTGGAGAATCTACAATGAGAATGGTTGCAACTTGGGACCTTTTTATTTTAGTTTCTAGCTATTGACATTGAAGTACATATGAAGGATGGATTGTCTCTCTCTTTGTGGTTCTAACTTTTTTTTTTTGAGACAGAGCCTCAAGCTGTCCCCCTGGGTAGAGTGCCATGGCATCGCAGCTCACAGCAACCTCCAACTCCTGGGCTCAAGGGAGTCTCCTGTCTCAGCCTTTCAAGTAGCTGGGACCACAGGCGCCCACCACAATGCCTGACCATTTTTTGGTTGCAGCCATCATTGTTGTTTGGAGGGTCAGGGACGGATTCAAATATGCTACCTTAGGTGTATGTAGCTGGCGCCCTAGCCACTTGAGCCACAGGTGCTGAGCCTGTGGTTCTAACATCTGAAGACATTAAAGATAGAACCCAGATATTCCTAGAGGAGCAACGGAGAGTGCTGTTTGGACTCCTGGAAGAGATGGAGAACCCAGATCTCAAAGGTGAGGGTGGGATTTCTGTGTCCAGTTTAGAGGATGATTGGGAAGAGCCACTACACTACTCTAAGAAGCTTCTGAGATTGTGAACATTGCTCTTCCCCTGGAGATAAGACCTGAAGTGATAGACAGGAGCCCTTGGGGAGAAAGAGGAGGTAGGAGTAGGCTCAAGAGCTGGTAAGCTCATCCACATTTCTATTTCTCACTCTCATACTGGCCCCAGGGGGAATGTTACCCATCTAGAGAAGAGGAGTGGGGCAAAGATGCCCAGCTGAGAGGGGACACTGCACATGTCTGAGGCTCAGCAGGGTGATGTAATGATTCCATCAACTCCCATCCCATTCCCAGCCCCATCCCCATCCCCCAGCTCCCCCAGGGTCAATTCCGAGAAAAGGCTTCAGAATAAGGAAGCACAGAAAGTCCCCAAGTTCCCCAAAACCCCCTAGTTCCCAGTGAACAAATAGTGGTGGAAACTTTCCTCAAGCCGTGTTTCTCAAGCTGTAACACTGCCCTGAGCTAACCACAATGTTCCACTTCTGTATTTACTTGCTTGCCTGGCTATGGGGTAAAAAAAGGTATAAAAGACAACCTGCCCTCTGCTTCAGGGCCAACTGCTTTTCAGTGCAGTGGTCCCTTGCACAAGTATAATAAATCACCAACTGATTATACCTAAATCAGGTCCAAGTCTATCTTTCCAGGTTGCAGTTGGAGTCCCCAGCGAGATTCTCACCCTTGGACCCCCACCTGGGCCTGCCACCGGCCCACAGCTCCAGGCAAAGACCTCAGAGAGATGTTCCTCCACCTCGGGGCCCTCAGATGCATGGATTCAGGGCACAGATTCCCCAAATTTTCCATTCTGGTGACTCAACTGTGGTGCCTCAGGTAAGTCTGTCTGGATCTCTAGAGAATTTGGGGGAACTAGACTAGATGGACGCAGCTGAGAGTCAGTTCCCAAGACAGAGGAGAGATGTCTCCCTGTCTCTTCGAGTTGTCAGTTTTCTGTCATTGCTTTTTTGTGTCCACTTGGTATTTTGTTTGCAATGGTATAGGGACCATCCACCCTGCTAACTCCTTTAGAGTGTTTTCTCAGTAATTTTTCTGATTTCAGCCACCGTGCCTGGGGGCCTATGGTGCAAAAGTGAAACCAGGCACTCTGAACACCCTCTATGAACTGGAGCAGCTGGCTTTCAACCCAGATTGGCCACCCACCAGGTCTTTTAATCTCTCCCTTCTTTCTAGCATTCTGATGACGGTTTATGGTCACTCTGGCCATCTGGACCAGATCCCCTATGTAGATGTATGGGTTGACATCACCTCTGAGCAGCCGGCTTATACCTGAAATTGTGGCAAACACTTAACCCTCTCTCATGTCCTTTTTGCCTCTCCATCAGGTTCATCCAGGACATGCTGCCCCAAGACTCAGGCCCCAAAGTCAGAAGGACAGGAGCCTGGAGTCCCTGTATTGCCCCCTCCCCAGAGGACCCTGTCCTGAACCCTTCCCTCCAGCCCCATTCCTTGTACCCACCTGTATGACTCCCACCCAGGTGTTCTGGCATCTTCAGCTCCCTCAGCCCCGCAGGCCCAGGGAACTGCAGGGGAGTCCCCATGTGGTCCCTCACAGACCCGAGGAGGAACAACGTACCAGCCCTCTAGCCCAGATTCCACTTCGACCCTGAATCCCCTGGGAGTGGGGCCATCTTCTTTGGCGGCTCCCATCTTGCCCTTGCACCAACTACTCCCCCTGAGCTGTAGGGGGACAGCTATTCATGATATATGTCCCCTTTTCCACCAGTGATCTGTACAATTGGAAAACCCAGAACCCCCCATTCTCAGAGAAACCACAAGGGCTTTCACCCACCAACCCACTTGGGATGATTGTCATCAACTTCTCCAGGTACTATTCACCTCCAAGAATGCGAACTCATCCTGAGAGCCACCAGGAAAGCTGTTTTGGGACCAGATGGGCAGCCCAGCACCAATGCAGCCCTGTTGGAGACTCATTTCCTGAATGACTGACCACTTTGGGACCCTAACTCTGATGAAGGTAGGGAAACTGTACTTCAGTACTGCCAGATTCTGATACAGGACCTCTGGATGGCTGCTAGGAAGGCAAGAAATTTGTCTAAGGTTAGTGAAGTCATTCAGGGACCCGCAGAAAGCCCTGTGGCTTTTTTAGAAAGGTTATCAGAAGCCTGTAAAACTTATACTCCTATTGATCTGGAGGCCCCTAAAAACCGGTGGGCTATAAATATAGCCTATGTTGCTCAGTCAGCCCCTGATATTAGAAGAAAGCTACAAAAAGCTTGAGGGTTTTGAAGGGAAAAATCTCAGTGAGTTGGTGGAAGTAGCTCTGTGGGTTTTTAACAACCAGGAGTCTGTGGAATGACCACCACTAAATGGATGGCTAAGTCATTATAGCTACCCTCCAGGAGCACTCCCAAGCCCAAGGAACTCCACAAGGCAGGGGGCCAAGACCCCCCCCCCCCCACCGAAGCCCAGTCAATGTGCCTATTGTAAGGAAATGGGACAGTGGAAAAATGGACTAAGCAGCTAAAGCATAGGCACAGGCACCAGCCAAAATCCTCGTGGAGGAGGATGTCTATTGAGGGATTAGGGGCTCCTTCCCCTTAGGCCCCCAGCAGCCCATGATAACCTTACAAGTCGGGAGACACAGGCACAACATTTTCAGTCTGAAAGAAACCCCAAGAACCTGTCACGAAACAAAAGACAACAATTGTGGGTGCCACCAGGAAACCCCATGTAGTCCCTTAGACCACTGTCCGCATAACAGACTCAGGTAGGGGCACTATTACCCACTCCTTTTTAACCATGCCAGATTACCCATACTCCTTGTTGGAGCAAGACCTGTTGCAAAAACTCCATGCCACCATTTCCTTCAACTGGCTGGAGCTGTCCTGACGGTACCTGACAGCCCTGCCCATATCCTTTTCTCCACCCCTCTTGGGGATGAATACCTATTCTTTGAAGGATGCTGGCCAACTGAATGGCAAAGGCAGCTACCCTATGACCAGTGGATCCCTTACTGGACCGCTTACTACCACCATCACCAGTCTACTCAGAAACAGACCAAGAATAATGCAAATGCCTGGATTGCCTGACAGGTCCCTGAGACTGGCTCATTTGCCCAGACGTCCATCCCTTCCTCTCAGAAATGTTGGGATGATAACTTGTTAACCAGGTACACTGGGGAACCCACCTAAGAGCCACAAAACTCAACCAACTTATCTCCAAGCACCTGTATGTCCCCTGTCTCCACAAATGGACTAAGAGCATGGCCTCCAGGTACCTTCCATGTAACAAGGTAAATGTCACCCAGGTGCCTCATCACATGGGGATGCACCTCTGGGGGCCACAAATACAGGAGAGCACTGGGAACTCGACTTCACTGAAATCAAGCCAGGGCAGTACGGATACAAATACCTCCTACTCTTAACTGATACCTTTTCAGGATGGCCTGAAACATTCCCTTGTAAAACAAAGCAAAACAAAAGAACAGCCTTGATGGTAGCAAAACACCTTCTCACTGACATTATCCCCCGATTTGGATTGCCTCTCAGCCTGAGGTCCGACAACGGCTCAGCCTTCATAGTCAAGGTTTCTAAAAAACCTAGCAACTGCTTTAAAAATTACTTGGAACTTACATTGTGCATACAGACCCCAAAGTTCAGGACAAGTTGAAATAATGAATAGAACATTAAAGGAAACTGTAACTAAGTTACATATAGAAAATGGTGGTAACTGGGTAGATCTCCTCCCCTTCGCCCTTCTACATGCCTGGTGCACCCCTTACATACAAGACTTTACCCTTTTTGAAATTATGTATGGATCTCCCTCTCCCCTTATTCCCAAATTAACCAATAAATTACAAGCCCCCATCCATAATCACCAACTCTTGAGCTCCTTACAGGCCTTGCAGACATTACACGCAGAACTCCGAGACTACATGCAGTTGAGCCCTGTTAACCTGAAGGCACTTTGCCACCCTAATCGCTGCACCCCCTTCAACCGGGAGACTGGGTCTGGGTAAAGAAACACAAACCAGACACTTTATCTCCAAAATGGGAAGGGCCTTACCCTGCCATTTTAACTACCCCCACAGCTATCAAGGCTGGTGGAAAAAAACCTGGATTCATTACAGCCAGACCAATCCAGCAGCCGAAAGCCACATCCTCCAGTCATGGAGCCTCCAGCCAATTGGGGACCCACTAAAATTCCGGTTATGCCGGCATCCCTCCTCCTCCTCACCATCCTGTACTCCAGGCAAGGAGCTGGCAGACAAGTACACTACTAAAACCAGCACCAACTATCCCCCCACTATTGGATCCTCTCCCGTACCAAAGTCGCCCACACCTCAGTGCCAGACAGCCAACCAGCCTTCTACTTTGACCTCTGTGCCTTGTTCAGCAACAGCTGGAGAAAGACACCATCAGGGTATGGACAACCTTTGGACTGTATAGGTTCACTGTCATCCAAAACGTTCAGAAATACTGACTTCTATCTATTCCCTGTGACTGTATCAGGTTTCTCTTCAAGTGGATAATCTTCTGGGGAGGCAGGGGACTACTATTGTAAAAACTGGGGCTATGAAACTTTAGCATCATGGGGCATAACAAAAGAGCCACAAATAGGATTCCATAGAAATGGTCCGGGCACCTGTACCCAGAACAGCAACTACAATCCTATCAAACTATTCATAAAAGACTGGTGGAAGGAAAAATGGAGGATGGGCTTAACATGAGGTATCAGGCTATATCTCAGTGGATGGGACCTTGGTCTTTTGTTTACTATTCAAACACCACCACCACCACCCCCCAGCCATCTCCTCACTTCCAACCCTGGATCCTCATCCCCTATACTTGCTGTTTTAGATACAGTGTATAAATTTGCAAATACCACCAACACCAATCTAACAGATGATAGCTGACTCTGCCTGAACCCCACCCCACTGTACTATGTAGGAGTAGCTACAAATGCAACCCTTGGATCTTCCCCAACCCAGATATTAAATGCCTCATCCAATGCTTTACAGCAAAATAGCAGCATATGTACATGTGGCTCCACACCCACCTTAATTTTGGGAAATCTACAAGGACAAGGATGGTGTATTATGTCCCCAGGATGCTCTTTAAAACCTCCCCTTACCAAGATAACTGCTTAAATGTCATCTCAAACTCTACCGGCCCTACAGCCCCTTATTATTTAGTAGCCCCCACAGGAACTTGGTTCACATGCTCCATTGATTTAATTCCTTGTGTTAATTCCTTAATCTTATATAACACCCCACAAGTCTGTATCTTAACCCACATCATTCCTCAAGTGTACATCTACTCTGGAGAAGGGGGATGAGAACATCTCTTAGGCTTACAAAGGCAAACTAGAGCCCCCATTTAGTTCCCTTACTAGTAGGCATAGGATTAGCAGGCCCCATGGCCGTGAGCACCACGGCCCTGGCAACTGGGTCCCTTAGCCCAAGTTTCAGAGCATTCACAACTCAAATTGATTTGGATCTCTGAAACCTGGAAACTTCCATCACCCATTTAGAAAAATCTTTAAACTCACTAATGGAGGTACTTCTCCAAAACAGAAAGGATTTAGATTTACTATTTTTAAAACAAGGGAGACTTTACATGGCCCTAGGAGAAACTTGTTTTTATGGCAACCACTCTGGGGTCATAAAAGATAGCTTAGCCCTAGTCATAAAAAGACTGCCTGAGCAGGAGGACTTACAAAAAAAGGATAATAATTGGTATGAAACATTATTTAATTGGTCCCCATGGCTCACAACTCTCTGTCAGACATAGCAGGACCCCTCCTCCTCCTCTTAATTGGAGTAAGATGTTGCCCCATCATCTTCAACCACCTCATAGCATTCAGACAACAAAGACTCCAAACCATAAAACCGATGCTGCTACATACCCACTATCAACCCCTCCCTAGCGATTCAGATGAATCAAGGGTTTGATTCCCCAAAAAGACCAGTGGGGAATGTAACAAATCCATCAGTTCCCATCCCATTTTCCAGTTCCCCCAGGGTCGATCCTGAGAAAAGGCTTCAGAATAAGGAAGCATGGAAAGTCCCCAAGTTCCTGAAAACCCTCTAGTTCCCAGCGAAAAAACAATAGTGGAAACTTTCCTCAAGCTGTGTTTCTTAAGCTGTAATCCCACCCTGAGCTAACCACAATGTTCTGCTTCTGTACTTGCTTGCTTGCCCAGTTATGGAAAATAAAGGGTATAAAAGACAACCTTCCCTCCACTTCAGAGCTGACTGCCTTTCAGTGTAGCAGTCCCCTGCACAGGTCTAATAAATCCCCAACTGATTATACCTAAGTGGGGTCCGAGTCTATCTTTCCAGATTGCAGTGGTTACAACAGTGAGCATGGCTAACTTGGGTTGCAGAGAGATGGCCTGGAATTCCTGTGCTGGGGACTGCTATGGTGTGAGGGACATGTGGACAAGGGACAGCATTCTGAGTCTGAAAAGCTGTGTCTATCAAGATAATGCCCTCCAGGCCCTGTAGGTGTATTCCCTAACAGGATATTCTGGAACCGGGGTATAAGCACATCTGTTAGAGAAAATATTTTACTGACTCACACTGATTAACTACACATCATAGCTTCTCTAGTTCACTGAACTGCACATCGATTATGTTTAGTAGGGTGGCGCCTGTGGCTCAAGGATTAGGGTGCCAGCCCTATATGCTGGAGGTGGCGGGTTCAAACCCAGCCCTGGCCAAAAACTGCTAAAAAAAAAAATATGTTAAGTAAAGGTTTGGGGAGTACTTATATGAAACAGCAGAGAAGTAATTTTTGTAATTTTAGGTCTGGAGACAAGAAAAGTATGTTAGAGCTAAAAAGAGTGGTAAAATCTATTGCATTCAAATGATATAAGGTTCTGATATGTTAATTAAAATGAATTTGTTGGTTTTATTCTATTTCTTCATATTTTTTATAACTTTTGTCTACTAGATATTAGGTTCTGAGATAATTGTATTGAAAATCTCATCATTATACTTTTATCATTCCCCACGGAATTATCTGTTTTGGGTATTCACTTTATGTATTACTTTGTATTAAAATTATGTGTATCTATAGACACATAGAGTATAATATATAACATGTAATATTATTTTGAGTACCTTTAAACTTTATGTAAATGGTATAATTCTTTATATTTTTCTGCCATTTGCTTTTAGAAAAACAAACTCCCACCATAGCCCACATTTAATAGCAATCAATGAAAATAAGGGTATTTTCAGTAAGACTTCAAGCAAGAGGAAAGAATGTGACATGCTTAAATTAAAAGGATAAACATTTGCATTTTTAAAAATGCAAAGAATTTTATCAAGCAGAAATGGTTTTTTTACCAAAGGGGAATACGTAGTAGTGTTAAAATATTAGACTGATGTAGTTTCCAATATAATCCAATGAAACTAAAATCCCCATACAAATGCATAAACCTAGAACATTCTTTGGAAGCTATGTAGCAAAAATTCATGAGAATAATAAGCTTATTTTTTTTCCTTTCTAACTGTTCTTCAAATAGCTTTTATATAACAGAACTGTAATCTCATAAATAACTAGTTTCAGTTTGTAAAAATCTGAGGCCACAATATTAATACCAAATGAGAAACATAGGAGGTTGTTCCCTATATTAATAAATACCAGGGAAAGTAATTGGGTTGTGTCTTTGTCCAGTATAAAAGTTGCCTGAAGCTGAGAAATTATAATGGAAAATTTCCATTTGGAACCTGATTTCTCCTTGTATTCAAGACTTAAAGACTCTTATAAGAGAGACTTAAAGGCTACTACTACAAGGGTAAGCTGCTATCTCTGTTTCCTCTTTTTAGGAAGCTTCCTATAGGCGAAAGGCCTATATGCTTCTGGCCAAAAAAAAAGCTGATTCAAGAGAGAGCAGTGAAAAGACTTTCTGCAGGCATACTTGTGAGAAACTGAAGCAGAATCCCATATGACCAGGTTGGTTGTGGGCATTAAAAGTCGGCCTGGTTGGTTGTGGGCGTAAAACCCCCCTGACTTAAGGCCCACATGGGAGCAGAGGCTTGCAAACAAGTTTTCTGAACATCTTAGAAATTTCTTAATTATGCCTTGCTTAAATTTGAAGTAACAGCCTCCAAACGGTGAGGCCAGCAGGGCAGGTATTCAGTTCACTTTCCTCCTCCAAGCCTCAGGCTTCATCAGATAAGAACAAAAGAAGTAATGGCTAACAACATGTTCTCCATTAAGTTATGTTAAAAAGATTATGTTCAAAAGGATTATATTAGATAAAGTGATATCAGCTAAACCGTAGATTACTAGGGAGGAGCTACTCACAAGACAGTCACAAGATGTTTATTTATGAGATGGATTATAGATTGTAATGAATATTAATGAAGTCACTGATGTACGGTACTCATGTGCAAAGGGATTGTAATCAATATTAATGAGGTACAGTGTGCATATACACAATGGACTATATAAGCCAGGAGAGAAAGAAATAAACTTGTCACATGCCTGAGAGAGCTGTGAACCCCTTTATTTAAATATACAATTTCAATATGCAGGTTTATGCTCCATAGCACTGCTTCTCTGTGAGACCCTAACAGCAACACTTTCACCTATTTTCCCCTGAACTTTCTCCTACTCTGATGAAGGACACTGAGGCTTGCAATATTTCAGACTTCCTTTTTAAGTATACACGATTCTGACATTAGAAATTATCTTTTTAATGGCAGCATGCACAATATTCAGTTAATCATTTCTCCACCATCACTATGTCCCCAGATCGTGTCCAATAAAACCATTTCCCCACCATAATAATGGAGAAACTTTCATTAGTAAAGTAAGCCTTTGGGGGGGGAGAAATCATAAATCTGGGAATAAAGATCACAGGACATAAAACCATCTCTGAAATTTTTTTTAAAAGACAGTTAGGCCACAGATTTAGCGAAAGCTATGGGAATGATCTGCAATTCATTTTTTGTAGACAGAGAAGGTGATGCTTATTGGCACTATTTAATATGTAGATCAGTTCCTGCGTGTACAGTTCTGAATTGCATAAGTGGCACATCAGAAAGAGAGGAAGATAATTTTGGTAAATGGGCTGAATTTTAGGAATGTCTTTTGTGAGTGACATATTCACTTATCGTAGTTTAATAGAAAACTCACAGTTAGTTGATAACTTCTGTTGAGTATATACCTGTCTCAGTTAAAACTCTTCAGTTGCAAGCAAAAGGTAGCAAGTGAAAGGTAACAAGTAAAGGGATGACAAGCAGGGATACACTCAGGAATGCTTTGTGAAATCTTGGGGCCTGAGTGCCACAAGGGAGGTATGACAGCCAGAAAGCCCTCAGATACAAAACCAGTCGTCTCTCCCCACCTCTGCTTCTCCAGGTGTCTTTTTCATTCAGGTCTTTCCCCCATCTGTCCTTCTGTGCCTCTCTGAGCACAGGACAGAAAGTGGCTGCCTCATGGGAACTAAGTATGTCTTCCCTAGACCCAGTCAGCTATAGCCTGTGGCCAGGCCTTATAGAATAAGCAGGCAGTGGCAGCCCTCTCATGAAAGGAAGCTTTCAGGCAAGGTGAATCATGACTTGGGTAAGATATCCACCATAAGATAAAGCCATAGGCTGGGACACAGTGTGGGTGATGTAGGCTTTGATGCCAGAAACTTACCATTCAGTAGGAGGAATAACTTGGTTGTATGGGTAGCTACGAAAATGGCAAAACATGATCACCATGGGCAGAGTGGTGCAGGTTAACTGCTATGGGAGGCAGAGGGAGAAGGCTCAGCTTCAGGCTGGGAAGGAAGGAAGATTGTAGAAGAAAAGAAGATAGACTGAGGATGGAAGGAAATTTTCAGCCAGCATAGGAATGGAAAAGAACCCAAACCCTGAAGTGAAGAGAAGCATGAAGGATCATCAGACAGCAACCACTGAGCCGAAGCATAAGGCAGAATGAGGCGCTGACCAGAGCTGGAATGAGTCTATCCTGCAGTTTCCCTTTTGCAATGTGCATGAGAAAGACAGGGGTCCTTCTTGGGCATTGGCTGTGCAGAGCTATTCAGTGCCCACTCCCTGGGCATGTTTTCACCTGGTCACTCACATCTTCACCCCACAGTGGCCATGCCCTTCTCACTCTTGCTAAGTTAACATCTATTGAGCAGCTGGCAATGTGCCAGGCACTGTGCCACCTACGTTATCTCAATTGACTTCCACAATAAGGCAGTAAAGCAGGTGCACATTGTAATCATTCCCATTTTGCAGGTGAGAAAATGGAGGCTTAGAGAGTTGAGGCAAACTGCTTAGGGACGCAGAGCAAGTAAGTGGCCGGTGCAGGTTTGTGTGACACCAAATGCCTGTAACTATAACTGCCTGTCCTCCATGCATTCCTCTACTTGTCCCCTGGGTTGCATCAAATTTTCTGCCTCTGCAAAGACAATGACCTGTAAATGCCCACCATCTACAGTGGTCAAGGGGAAGGGGCCAAGGGTGGCACACCCATGTAAATGCCTAGAAAAAGTCCATCATAAAGTAAAAGGCTGAGTCTAAAAATACTTCCATCACATTTTCTCCCACTTTATGTCTTTTGGGTTCTGAGCTCTTGAAATTGGTATGGCTGCCTGTTTGCCTTTACTAAACTTGCCACAGTAGCATTATAGCAATAGCAGATACTTTTGAAAGCAAAAGAGCACCTATATTTAGTACAGAAGGTCAAAAAGAAGCCCTTACGTGGAAAAAATATGTGTGCTTGAACTTTCGCCTCATTTAAATATGAGGATAAATTTGAGCAGTCTGCTGTTCACAATCCCAGTGTTATAAATTAGAAACAACCATGGTGTCCAGACAATGCTTTTCATTCTTTCTTTTCTTTTCTTTCTTTTTTTTTTTTTTTTTGCCTAATTATAAAGCACATGGCTGAACCCATCTGCGCTGATTTACCCAATTTCCCATCGTTGAGTTCTGCGTCTGCGCTTGATGTGATTATGTTAAAGCGCTAATTAGGTTTGGTGCCCTTTTCTGTACATTCTGCTTCCAGCAAAACAAGGACACACTAAGGGGAGCTCTGCCTTCCTTGAATGTAGTCTGGAACAAGCAGGCATATGCCCCGTGAGAGCAGGAACTGCTATCTTTTGCGTTGAGCTGCATTATATACAATTTAATTTAGACAATTGAACGTATTTACGAGGCACAAAAAGCAAATAAAAAAGTGTTCATGCTGTGTAGTCTGCTTGCTTTTGCCATTAGCGCTGAAACAACAGTGAGTGTGCTTTTCCGTGGGCCAGAGTATTTCCGAGGACACTACAGGGAGCAGAAGCTGAGATTATTCTGCTTATATATTTCACCCAAGGCCACCTTTAACAAGAATTTATATCTTATTCTATTTTTTTTCTGGCTCAATTTATATGGACTTTTCATTACTCTGCTTGTTTATACTGCTTCCAATTTTCATCCTGAAACTCTAGAAAAAGGCCTAAAGCCTAAGGCTTCTCTGAGATAATGAATATTTCTTGCAAAAGACAAAGAGTTAATTGTTTCAATGTGCAAATTAACTATGCATGATACTTTGGTAATATTTAAGTTTTTCATTTCTTGTTATGGAAGGAGCTCTTCTGGATTTGATTCAACATGGATTAGTATCACATAATAGTCTCATGCCCACATGAGTTCAGCTTTTCCTGAAACTGGGTTATGCTCAGAGTTGTTCTGAATTTCTTTGTAAATGTCCATGTTTTTCCTTATGGGGTCAAACTCTGGACCGCAAGAGTCTGGGGGACACAATTTCTCCCAGGTGTCTAGTTGCTGTCTCCAGGGGATCCCGCAAGTCTTCACGCTGGACTTCCTGGGTCTTACTAGAAAGGGTGATCAAAAGTTCTTAGTCTATGTTGTGTGTGCACAGGGAATAACATACCGATGTGACAATGACTGTGAAACCCCCAATGCTATAAGTGGATGCTTGCTTTCAAGGATATGTATCCTAGAATTCATAAAATGCTGTAGTAGCATCTGAGACTGGACAAATACACACATTCCCCAAATGCCCTCGTAACTGAAGGTACAATTGCCTTAATTATTTGATGATTTACACATATAGAACCCACCCCAAATGTTACACCCAGTACTGCTGGCAGCTGTCATTCACTGACTGCTTACTAAGTGCCATTCTAGGATATTTCTCACAACAACACTAGGAGAAAAATGCATATAAATACCCAGAGGAAAATTAAATTCAAGTTACTAAGTGGGGAAAAAAGCAGATTTTAAAAGTCTAAATGCTGTATGCTTCCAACTATGTGACATTGTGGGCAAGACAGAACTATGGAGAGAGTAAAAGTACCAGTGGTGACCAGGGACAGGGGGAGGGAAGGATGAACTGGCAGAGAACAGGAGATGTTTAGGGCTGACATGCGGGTACATCTTGTTATACATTTATACATTTGTCTGAACTCACAGAACTCATAGCACTAAGGGTGGGCCCTAGCATGAGGTGTGGACTTGGGGTGGCAGACCTGTCCGTGCAGGTCTGCTGATTGTAACAAATGCCGCTCAGGCCTGGTGGAGTGAGCTGTGTACATGGGAACTCTACACTTCTTGCTTAGTTTCACTGTGAACATAAAACTACTGTAAAAGTCATGTCTATTTTAAAAACAATGTAGAAATATTCCTAGATTAAGGAGACTAAATAGCTGTACAGAGTCATGACCACTACATGCCACACGTGATTCTTTACTGAATCCTGAATGGGAATTCTTTTCTCCCATGAAGAACAATTTTTGGATAATTGGGGGAAAAATGAGTAAGGTTTGTAGCTTAGATGATTATATGAGGAATATTTCTTGATTAGATAATTATAATGTTATATAAGAAAGAGTCCTTGTTCTTAGGAAACACATAAGTATTCAGCAGAATAAATTTATAATGTGCCAAATTACTCTCAAAAGGCTCAGAAAAAATAATATGGATCTACATAGCATATAAAGAGGGATGATAAAGAAAATGTGCTTGGGCAGTGCCTGTGGCTCAAGGAGTAGGGTGCCGGCCCCATATACTGCAGGTGGTGGGTTCAAGCCTGGCCTTCGCCAAAAACTGCAACAACAACAAAAAAAAAAAAAAAAAGAGAGAGAGAGAAGAAAATGTGCTAAAAGGTTAACAGTTGGGGTGAAAGGTTTATGATAGTTCTTTCTACTACTTTTACAACTCTACTATAAGTCTGACACGTCAAAATTAAAAGAAATATGAATAATTGAGAAAACAAGCCACTTCAAAAGAAATCAAAAATACATAAAGAGTATTAAACTCCTTCTGGACCAATGGCAGCATTCTGAATTCCCTTCCTGACTTTGTCACCGTTGTTGTGCTCACTCAGAAGTATAACCCTAATGTTCACTTCCTTCTTTCTGCTTTTTTAAAAACTCAGCATTATTTCTCACAAATCCTCCCTGCACTGGCAGAATGCAAAGACTGCTGCATTCTGGGGACACAAAGATCCCATCAGGCAGCTGTTCCCGGTGGCTGAGCTGCCTTCCTATTGTTAGGAATTTGCCTTATTTCTTAGCAATTTATTAATTCCTGGGTATTCCTCTTACTTTCCTTTACAAAAAATAGTGTCAGTGCTGGCTAGGCGCCTGTGGCTCAAGTGGCTAAGACGCCAGCCACATACACCTGAACTGGCGGGTTCGAATCCAGCCTGGGCCCACCAAACAACAATGATGGCTGCAACCCAAAAATAGCTGGGCGTTGTGGTGGCGCCTGTAGTCCCAGCTACTTGGGAGGCGGAGGCAGGAGAATCGCTTAAGCCCAGGAGTTGGAGGTTGCTGTGAGCTGTGATGCTACAGCACTCTACCCAGGGCAACAGCTTGAGGCTCTGTCTCAAAAAATATATATAGTGTCAGTGCTAATAGTGTTATTAATTGTAGAAAGTCTACTCATCCTCCCACCCCCACTTTATTCTTACACCAGCTCCACCTCATCCCATAGTTGTCAGGAGGTTTGTTCACTCCATTACCAATGAGACCACAATGACCAGTTCTCAGAGCGGTCAGCATGCCAGCACCTGCCATCTGTATATGCAGAGACTGAATATTTTAAATCTTGATCATGTCATTTACTAGCTGTATGATTTTCAGGCAAGTTATTGAATCCCTCTAATCTCCCTGATCCCATTTATGTCATTTACTTAAGTCCTGCAAAGCTTGAAACTGTATCTTGCTCTATTATGTGCTGACCAACTTCCTGATAACTTCTTAGCCTGTTGTTTGCTTATTTTTTCCATTTATAGGGAGCATCCTCAATGTCATTCCAATTTACTTCACTAAGTCAACAAGGGAAGTTATATTTTAAGTTTCAGTGTTAAAGGAGGATTACCATTATCAGTGGGGTGGGCTATTGTTTGCATAAATGAACACTTTGATATTAAGTGAGGGAGAATTTTAGAGTCAGATTCATATGGGCTCACATATTTATCTATGTCACTTATCAGCTGTGTGACCTTAGGCAAATCACTTAACCTCTCTGAATATCAGTTGCAAGATCTGTAAAATGAAAATAATAATAACTACATTAAAGAATTAAAGGTTTTTGTAATATATATATAATTTGAAGTACATATAAAATAATTTAAAATATATATAAAATGATTTTGCCACCTTTTAGTCATTTTAAAGATATAGACATAATATATGCATAGATAGATGTAGACCTAGCTAATCACATAAATATAAATGTGATGTAGTTGTTTATAGTGGAGGTCTCACTGGGTGTGGCAGGAAGGTAGAGGATGGGAGTGGCAAAAGGCAACCAAGACAGAGTTGGGAGAAATTCAGATACCCTAGGGTCCTGAGATGCCTGCGCTTGGGAAGCTGCAGTTCCTCCTGATGGGGTGGTGGTGACAGGTCCTCTTGATAGGTGCAGTGAGTGTGGGTGCTTTGTTTTGAGACATAATAGTGGAGTGACCATAGTGACTCTCTGTCCCTCTGAGCCCTAGTTCCCACCTGTCTGTCCCAACTCTAACTCTTACTTCCCTGATACATGCAATAAGCAAGGAGTTTCCAAGGTTTACCTCTAAATTATATACTACTTGGTTTTTAAAGTTCCCTGGAAAATTCTATGACTCTGTTTAAAATAGCCAGACATTGAAAAGACCAAAATCGAATCCTGCAATGAGTTAGAACTAGTGTTCTCTAAATAAATTATCCCAAGAGAAACATGTTTCATTTCCCCTGGTAATGTGACCTATAGGAAGGGAAGTCGCCTGTCCTTTGTTTGTGGGGGTAATTTGCATGCTAATGATTGAGTAGTCTCAGATCAGTTGGTTGGATAATGAAGTCAGTCGATCTAGCTGTGTTGTATCAGAGTAACCGGTATGGATGCCAGGGGAATGTTGACCAGAATGGATGCCAGGGGAATCTCTTAAGAAGAGAGATTAATCATTAACCAACCTCACTAATTCACTTTGGCATTTCTAAGCAAAAATTACCTATTTATAGGTAACAAAACATCAAATGCACACATTTTTCATTACCTGCTGAGGTGTGCAGAGAATTAAAGTATCCTGGAAAAGACTGTTCTCATTTGTCAGAGGGGTTTTTAAATAGATTCATACAAGAGGAAAGTGCTTAGCTCTTAAAATCTGAATAATTTCATATATGTGGCATTTCTTCACTAATAAAGACCACATCAAAAATGCCTGAGCCAGTGAAATAACAGCATTAAAATGATATGAAAGTCAGCAAGGGCCATACATAGGTTAGGAGTTGGTTTAATGACCCCTGGTAAATGGTATCACTGAAATCTTGCTCACGGACAAGGAAAACAGGAGTGATGCTGAATAGGGCACCATGGTACTGAGCAGAATACCTTTTTCACTCATTTCTCTCTTAATGTAGTTTTTAATATGAATCAGAATTGTAGCAGGAAATTAAAAATAAAAACCAAGCTAACTTAGCTTTGTGTGCCCTGTCATCAGAGAGACAAAGGGATGTCAATGTGCTGGCTGGGCATTTACTTATGTCTAATAAGAAATTCAGCCACTCACTCCATAAATATTAGAGTGCTTACGTGGACCAGGCTATCAGCTGGGTGCTAGGGAAAGAAAAGAGATGAAAGTAGTAGTTCACAGCTTGATGAAATAAACATTAAAAAAAAATCAATTCCTGCTCAGTGAGATATGTGTTAGAGCAACATAGGGATTTGGGAGTCCGTCATGCGCATACTGTCTAGAAGAGAGGGGGCAATAACATGTTTATTGATGGATGAGGAGTTCGTTGGGGAGAGGGTGCATGTAGGAAATGACAAGTGGCTGAATTTTACTGGAGCATAATTATTGGTGGGAGATAGAGAGCCAGTGTCCATACATTGAAATGGACAATGGTGGAATTGGAGACATGGGAGCTTTTTTCAAAGATTCAGCCCTTGGACTACTTTATAAGTTCTTTCTTTTTGCGCTTGAAAAATTAGTTTCTGCCTTTATTTTTATTCATTGGTCCCTTCCCCACTGCAATTTTCTCCCACTCTGTGGCAGATACTTGTGGAAACACTCTCCCAGGGTGGCACCTGTGGCTCAGTGGGTAGGGCACCGGCCCCATACACCCAGGGCAGGTTCAAACCTGGCCCTGGTCAAACTGCAACAAAAAAATAGTTGGGTGTTGTGGCGGGTGCCTGTAGTCCCAGCAACTCAGGAGGCTGAGGCCAGAGAATTGCTCGAGCCCAGGAGATGGAGGTTGCTGTGGGCTATGTGACGCCAGCAGTCTACCAAGGGCAATAAAGTAAGACTCTGTCTCTACAAAAAGAAAGAAGGAAGAAAGGAAGGAAGGAAAGAAGGAAGGAAAGAAGGAAGGAAGGAAGGAAGGAAGGAAGGAAGGAAGGAAGGAAGGAAGGAAGGAAGGAAAGAAAAGAAAGATAGACTTTCCCAGTCTGCCTGTCCCTTTCCCAGAGTCATATCCCCAGTTTTTGGATTCTGTTTCTTTGTGGTAACAGCCTCAGGGTTCTGTCAGCAGATGCTTTCTTCTCACATGATCTGGTCTCTTCTTCCAAGATGGTACAGTCACAGCTATGGGTGGGCTAGGGGTAGGCATGTGACGGCAGCCAGGGGTACCTACAACCTCCCCATAAGGTGTCATTCTCTCCCTAGAGGAAGGAGGAAGGAGATGGAGCCCTTTTCTGATTGTGCAAGCCAAAGAGAATTTCAGCGTTCCCGGTCAGAAGCCATGTTCTTTTCCTTGTGGGGGAAGGTGGGTGCAGGGAGAAAGAAAGACGCACAGCTTGTCCTGGAGAAGTTCAGGTGCTAGTTCAACTTTCCTTGAGTCCAGCTGTATACCTGCCCTCCTGTGGTCTGGTTGTTAACACTTCTTTGGGTTACCTGGCATCCTTTGCATCTTTCTAGTTAACTGCTTACTTTTAACTAATTTGAATTGGGGAGCTGTCATGTATAAAGTAATGAATCCCTACTAATGGACCCTAAGATTTTGGAGCCAAATGCCAAATTCACTTATTTTCATTCATTCACATTTAATAAGCAAGTATTCCCAGCTATAAAATTTTCTTTGGCATAGCTTTTGATATACAGAGTCATCATTATACTATTTTCCAAATTGTCAGTTGCTTTTTTTTTTTTTAATTAAAACATAGCTGTGTATATTAATGCAGTCATGGGGTACAGTGTGTGTGCTGGTTTTATATACAATTTGAAATACTTTCATCAAACTGGTTAACATAGCCTTCATGGCATCCTCTAGTTGCTTTTTGTTTGTTTGTTTGTTTTGCCATTTGCCACATGTCATCCCTGGCAGTTGAAATTAGCTGACCTGTCTGATAATAATATCAACAAATTCCCTATACCAACCACATGCCAAGTATGTCCTAAGTATTTTGCAACTAACTCATTTAATGTACTGACCTCCCCTATGAGGTCAGTACATTATTATCACTAATTCATAGAGGAGGAAACTGAGGCACGGAGGCATCTCACACAGCAGGTAGATGGATTTGTTGAGATTTGAACAGGGGACATGCTCTACTAGCAACTTTGAGTGTAAACTGATGTCATTATTGCTCTGGATGGTAGAGAAGGCTAGTCCAGATGTCACTAGCAACTGAGGAAGCCAGACAATACTGCAGAATGACAGGGACAAGTACCTGCTGCTCCAGAAGCCAACAAAGCTCAGGCTGTAGGACACGGGTTCTTTGGGCAGAACAGCTCTCAAAAGCCAGATGTGGCCAAGGTGAAAGATTATGCCTTGTGGCATGGTGGTCCAATCACTGTCTGCAAACCCACTCAGTCAATGCCACCTGTCCTCCTCTCAGGGCTCAGCTGATTTGAGCCCATGCTTAGGGGAGAAGTGGAGAGAGGTCAAATGCAAGTCTTATGGCCCCTCTACAGTAGAGCCTCTGTAAGCTGACCACCTACAGGACTACAACAAACTGGGCAATATACAGAGGTGGTCAACATAAGGAACCAGGGTACTGTACTCATGTGAAGCATGTGCAATCTATGAAAATTAGGTCAACTTAAGGAGGTGATAAAGATGTGTGGAGGTTCTACAGTACATGGCCAAGAGCAAACAGATCCCAAATCCTGTATTTTACATTTGCCTATGTTATTGTTGTTTATTTGAGCTATCAAAAACTGGAAAAGATTGGTTAAAGTCTTCATTGCTGTTGTGATTTTTGTCAGCTTCTCTTTACATTTCTAGTAGCTGTTGTTGCACAGATTTTGACACCACATTCTTGGTTTTGAGTCCCAGGAGTTTATGGATAGTACATTCTTACTGTAGATATATTTATTGTGTCTGTTATATTAATTTCACTTTGGATTATTTCTTTTTATCCATGTAGCAGGATCAGAAATTTCTCATACCATGCTCCTCAGAACCAAATGCCACTAGCAGAGAGAACTAATGGTATTTCCCTGGTCTGCATGTCTCTTTTAGCAAGCTTGGCATCTTTCAGTAGCCCGGTCATGCCAGGGTCCCATCCCTCCCACGCCCTGCTGCCCTCTAGGTGGTGTCTGGGCAGCCATGGTAGGAGTGGTAGGGAGGATGGAGCCTTAGATTCTTGCCGCTCTCCATTCTGAGTGGCTGTGGTGGTCATTTGACTGGTGTCCACCAGAATACCTTTAGGAGGCCTTGTACTAGGAGCTAGCATCTGTGGCCCTGGTTTGGGACCTTTGTTCATTTGGTCCCACCTACTGTGGCCTTTTAGTTCATACCCGGATGTCCAGTAGCTTCGTTTGTCAATAACTTCATATCCCCTCCATTGTGGCACACCTAGCATAGCACACAGGGGCCACAGAGGCCCAGGAGCACTCTCTCAGGTCCAGACCCGCAGCCTTATCCCGGTGTTTTATCTCCTAAATGGGAGCAGCCCAAAACCCTTCCTCTGCTTCTGGCTCTTCCATCAGTTGATACCATATGCCTTCCTCAGCACGTGGGCCCAGGACATGGAGAGTGGAGCACTGGGTCTGACTCTGGGATCTCCTACATCCTCTCTCTCTTTTCTTCTCACCACTGTCCATGAAGGTAGACTATGATGACCTTCCCCTCCCTTTCTTTCTCAGATGGGACTTGCCATATGTTTCTCCTTCCCTCTGCATTGTTATCACAATAGCATTCTAAAGTCTCTAACACGTGCAGGGCATATGTATTGCCTCATGCAACTGAACCTTCTTTTTTTTTTTTCTCCTTTTTTTTGAGACAGAGCCTTAAGCTGTCCCCCTGGGTAGAGTGCTGTGGCATCACAGCTCACAGCAACCTCTAACTCCTGGGCTCAAGCGAGTTTCCCGCCTCAGCCTCCCAAGTAGCTGGGACCACAGGCGCCTGCCACAACGCCCAGCCATTTTTTGGTTGCAGCCGTCATTGTTATTTGGCGGGCCCAGGCTGGATTTGAACCTGCCATCTTAGGTGTACATGGCTGGTGCCTTAGCCACTTGAGCCACAGGCGCTGAGCCTGAACCTTCTTTTTAACTCAGATGACATCACATTTTACAGATGGGGAAAATGAGAAGTTTAATAAAGTTCCAGGGATAATAGAGTATATATTTTTCTTTGCACTTTTTGGCCTGGGCTGGGTTTTAACGCGCCACCTCCAGCATATGGGGCCGGTGCCCTACTCCTTTGAGCCAGAGGCACCACCCTGATAATAGAGTATTTGACAGGACAAAAACCTGCACCATGCTTTCTGCTTCAAAGGGTAGTGTTTATGCCTTTCATTGGTCTGTGATTCTTAGAGTAAAGGAGAGAGCTGACTGAGAAGAAGGGAGGAGTGGGGGTTGGGGGAACTGCCCAGACAGAGAGCCTGTGGGACCTTGTTGCCTGTGTAGAATGAGAGAAGAGAAAGAATAGCAGAGACTTACAAGCCTTTCTCCCAGCAAATACAAAGAAGTTACAATGAATGGAAGGAGGACATACAGGAGCAGGAAGAAGCCTGTGGGCTACACAGCAGCCCATCCTCAGCCCTACCACTCCCACTACTTCTGCAGAAGGCCATGCTTCTCTTTCTGCTCTCCTGCTATATGAAAGTTTTCAGAAAGACTGTATTATGATCCATTATTTCATTTTCAAGAAACGTAGTCAACAGTGTCTTTTCTGATTCACCTGTGAAAGTGTCTACTTGCTCAGCCTATCGTCTTGCTGGGAGGGCTTCATTTGTTTCCAGCAGGGTGGATTTTACATTTACTGATTTTTGTGTATCTCAAAACTTTCATAATCACCCATGTATTAAAGTAAAGTTAAAAGATGATTAAAAGTGCTCAGACTATTGTATACCATTCAGTGGAAGTCCTTTGTCTCTAATGTTAGGACTCAGAGGGAGATGAAGCAGAATTGGGATGACTGCTCTCTGCTACCAAGTCAAAAAACAATAATAAGGCAGGCCCTGGGACCCTAGTATTTGTCAGCACTTGACAGCCCTGGTCATTTCAAGGGGTGCTGTGCCCAGAATCATGTGCTTTGGGCTCAAATGAGCCTATCTTAATTTTTTTTTATAAAAAATGCAAATCTCTGTTTCAAATTCAACAGCATCCTTTGGAATTTAAAAGAGTTCTAGGTTGTTTAAAGGTTGAGTGGAATTTCTGAGTCTGTGTTAACGGTCACAGTCTACTAACTCTCATAATTAGCACTTGGCCACTGTATTGTGTAAAAGCCACTCCATATTCAACAATGACCAACCGCTCCATTTCAGACTGTTTACTTAAGGGGGGGGTTGATCCACAATCAATGCTTCTGGGCAGTTAACCTACTTAATGGTAAAAAACAAAAGAGAGAAGGTGAGCCACCCATTTCTTTATCCTTTCCCACACCCTCTCCCCCTTCCTAGCCATCAAATCCCAGCATTATGGACAACCCAGTTCCAAGTCTTGTCTGGCTGTTGGGCTGTGTGACCTTGGAAAAGTTCCTCTATTACCTCAAGCCTCACTGTCCTCATCTGCAAGTACTGTGGGCAGAATTAGGCAATATTAAAGGTCCCTTCTATCTCTGAGGTGCAGTGATTGGGGTAGAAGGTGAAATGTTTCCTTTGTAAAAATCCAAACATATTTATTACTTACTTAAAACTACAGTATGACAGAGTACAAGCACACTATGGAAAGTGTCCCAACCTCTAGCAGTTGTTCCCGTTACCTGTTTTAATTTGCAATGGACATGTGCAAGAGGAAGGAGGCGTGTGTAAGATCCAATATTAAAGGTGTTTGGAGAGAAATATGCAGATAAATGGGCAGAAAGCACAGTAAGAAAGTAAAACTCATCAATAAATATGTATGGTTAACCGTGTGTGTGTGTGTAACAGTCACGTTCATGATGGTTTTTCTTAAGGAGAATATTACTATTTGGAAACAAAACCAGCCACATGTAGTGGCTGAAATGGTTGCCAAGCTGTGTGTAAACACCAAGAAGAGGATCTGCTTGTTTCTAACTGAAATGGAAAGGTGGAGCCTGAAAAGAGCCTGTGGGCTGGGGGCTGCAGCGCTGAGTGCTATGTATGCAAATGGACCACCAGAGATGGAGCCCTTCTGGAGACAAGGACATTGAAGGAAGTCTGGGCAGCAGAAACATCTGAGATGGAGTTTTACCTTGTTTGATGTGCAGGAAGGGAGGGGAAACTCCTCTAGTACACATGAGTATTTGAGTGTGTTACCTTTTGGGGTATGTAGGAGCAAGGCCGAGTTCTCATATGGCTTGATGATACAGGATTCCACCAATCGAGGCTAGACGGGGAGCCCCCTAGCTCTAGGCCCAGGTGAGCTCAGAGGTCAGACCCCCATTTCCAGGCACAAGCATATTGCCTTTTTCTGGACACACCCTATGGGCTCTGATAAGATCAAGAACAAAGCAGTGTGTGATGGTTTTTTGAGTGGTACCACCTTGGGTAGGAGCGCACACCCTAATCCCTTCTCAGGGACAAAGACTATAAAAGACTATGATAACTCACCCTAGTGGAGGAACTACATTCATTCATTTGTTAATGCACTCATTTCCACCTACAAACTGTCCGCCTAGTGTAATGCCCTAGACCTAATACCCCTAAATAAAAGAGCCCACGTGGAGATTCCTGAGGGAGTTCTTCAGTTCTTTTCTCCTTCCAGAAGCTCTGGTACTTTTTACTTTTTCTATATTCCTTTCTAACTTCTAATAAAAGTCCTATCTTACCACTGATCCGTGGGTTCATTCTTTGAATCCCTGAGACCAAGGACCTACTGAAGAGAGAAATTCCGGTATCACTGATGTTGGAGGAAACCGGGGCAGTCTACTTTGATGGGGGTGTCCCAGCTGCTATCCTGGTTAACCCTGTTCTCCCCCTGCCCGATCTCTAGCTGGGCCTCCCTATCTTCCGGCTGGACAGACACCTGCTTTACTTTTCACAGGAAGTGTTTTTTCTTTCCACCTTTCCAAATCCTGCTCATTTCTTCAAAGCCCAATTTTTATTTTCTGCTCAGTCTCCCTTCTCTCTGTCCTCATTCACTCAGCAGTGACTGCACACTGGAGATGCCCATTTCAGGGGTTCTGCCCTAACCCTACCCAGACAGCTGTGTGCTTCTGGAGCCCAGAAGCCTTTTCTCACTCCTCCCACCTACTCAGACCAGAATCTGGGCCCGCTTTGCTCTCCGCGGCTTTTCTTCCACCGTGGGCGCAAATCCTAGTTTTGTGCCCAGCACACAGCAGGCAGTCAACGTTTGTGGAACTGATAAACTGTTAGATCAGTAGTGACAAATACTCCCCAAAGATAATGCTTATTTGAACATACTCCCTGAGCATTATTTCTCTACCTTCAAAAAACGCTTCTTTGGAAGGATTTAAGACAGTCTGATGTTTCTGCACACTTGTCTGTGCCTAAGGGCGATCTCCCTCTCCTCAGCGCTCACCTGGGACTATGCATTCTTCCATGCAATCTTCACAGGGCATCTGTGGTGCTGATGGCTTCCTCCAAAGGCCCCTGACTTCTCACCGAGATCCTAGTATCTGGTGAAAACAACCCAAGTTGTCTGCGCCCTAACTTCTCCAGGGTACGAAGATAAAACTATTTAAAAATGTTTTAAAGTCTCACATTGGCAGTGTAAATAAGGCTTTATCGCCACGACCTCGGGTAACGACAACTGACAGTCACCGGGGCAAGAAGGCAGTCAGGGTTGAATGCCTCATTCAAAGCTAAGCCGGTCACAATTTCCTGGGCCTGGCGGCCTGTGCCTGAGGGCTTAATGGGCGCGCACTGAAGCTGTGTGCGGCTGTGGCCTCTGAGGTGCCTTGGTCTTAAGAATTTCTGGGCGTCGGGGGCCCCCCTCCCAGCCCCAGAAGCGTCCCTGGCCCTGGAAGCCCAGCGGAGCGGTCCTGGCATGTTAAGTGGGCAGCACTGGGGCGCCTTTGTTCCTCGCGGCAGTCTCTGAGGACCCGCTTCCGACTGAATCTAAATGGGCTTCTCCCCCACCCGCTCCGCCCGTGTCCCTGGCCTGGGGACCGCGCCCCTAGGTGATGGGTCCCCGATATCTGGGGACCGAGCGAAAGCAAGAGGGCATGCCCTGAGGCCCCGGCCTGGGCAGGCCGAGCACCTGCACGAGTCCGAGGGGGCGGTGGCCCGCCCGCCTCTCCTGGGGCGCCCGGGCTCCCCGCCCGCTAGCAGCCTCCAACTTGGGGGGTCCCACTGCCCGCAGCCCCAAGTCTCGCGGTGCTACGGCTCGGACCGGGTAGCGGCGGGACGGGCGCCCCCCGCCGCGCGACAAAGGCTGAACCGGGAGGAGGAGGCCGAGGAGGGGGAGGAGAAGTAGAGAGAGGCGGGGGCGGCGAGCGGCCGCGGCGGCTGGGAGCACGGAGGCAGCGCCGCCCGCTCCGTCCTTTGTGTGGCGGCGGCGGTGCTTGGGCCTGCGCCGGTCCCAGGCTGAGCGCGGAGCCCGCGCCGCCCTCCCGCGTCGCCGCCCCGCGCACGCCGAGCTCTCGCTAGCAAGATGGCAACCCCGGCGGCGGTCAACCCTCCGGGTGAGTAGCGGCCCTCGGCCCCGCTGTCTGGCCGCCGCCTGCAGGCCCTGCTGGGGCCGGAGCGGACTAGAAGCGCTGGGCACCTCGCGGGGCGCGGGGCCGGACGTTCGGCCCCGGGTAGGGTCGGGGAGCAGCTGTCACTCTGCGCGGCAGCCTCAGCATCAGCACCAGCGCGGTATCTTCACCCGGATCTCTGCCCCGTCCCGGCTCCCGGCTGGTGCCGGCCGGGACTCACGGGCGGCGGGACCCTGGTCACGCATCCTTGGGAATCCCAGGGGCAAGCCCAGGAGCCCCCCGAGTTCTGAAAATAACCACCTTTGCCTTCCCCAGCTCACGCGTTTTTCTCTTTTGGTCCTGGCTTTTGTGGCATCACAGCATCAGCCAGTCCTGGCTGGGGTAGGCTGCTGCTCTGACGGAGGGAAAAGTTTGGAGCCAGGATTCAACAAGGTGGAACTCCCTGGGTTCTGCCCTGTCTGCCCCAAGTCCTGGTGCTGGGTCCTTTGCGCCCCTTGCGACTGTTTGCCGTGCACCCTAACCACCCCTTGGCACAAAAACCCACTCTGGAATAATTAGAAGATCTCCGTCCTGCCAAATTGCACCCTCTGCCTTCTGGGGCTGCCCTGTCCTCAGGGTGCAGTCTGCGACAACTATGCTCACTCCAGAAGATTTCAAAAATAGAATTTTTGATCAAGTGGCCCTACGAACCTGTTTTGGCTTGTAGCAGGGAAATTCTATTTTGGGGAAGTTTCCTACCGGATGAGCAGGACTGGTTGCAGGGTGTTTGAGAGAGAGAAGGTAGACACCTTGGCACAAAGTTTTGAGTGCTGTGCGGTGACGACCGTGGGAACCATAGGTTGTGAGATCCCTGCTGAAGGTACAGGAGAGTCACACAAATCCGCGCTCAGGACATTCCCAGCAGAGAGAGGTCATGTGTTGCTGGTGGGGTGGGTCTAGTGAAGAACAATGCCTAGCAAAGAAAAGTGTCAAGAGAGTTAGGAGTTGAGGATCCCTTTCATCAAAGGTGGTCAGAGAAGGTGTTGGGACATTGGATGTTCTGGCTGGACCTCCAAACTGGAAGGTTTGAAGGTCTGGAGACAAGAGCTGAGAAGAACCAGGCAGCCCTGACTGGACTTGCTCTAAGCATAAGCAGAGGTGGGTGAGCAGTTGGTGGCAACAGCCAAGTTTGACACTGAGTTGTTTGACTGTGGCCAGGCCTTGGAAGGCTTTCAAGGACAGGCTGAAGAGAATGCACTTTCTTCCTCCACATTGAGAGAGAGTCCTTAATGGTATTGAAGAAAGTAGTCAGCAGTCACTTTTTCTGGAAGATGAATTTGTCAGCCATATCTAGGAAACATAAAAAGCAAGGAACAAGACTGGAGGGAGGGAGGCCAGGATGAGATGAAGCAGGTGCTGGGGAGGCCAGGCTTAGTGGCAGTGGCTTGGAACAGAGAGGAAAGAAAGCACCAGTGGGCTGGTAGAGGAATTCCAGATTTGGTTCTTGTAAAATTTGAAGTAAGGCTAAAGGAAGAGGCCAAGGAGAAACAGAAATGGGGTGTCCATGGAAACACTAAGGTTAATAGCCTGTGTAATGACAAGTAAAGAGGTTCTGTTAAGAGAAAGAGGGAGTTCTGAAAGAACAGACAATGCGTCCCTCCTCCAGAACACTAAGTAGGACCATGACTGGTTTGAAAACACCAGTGCACCAGTTTGCTTGCAATTGAAGCTGCAATTTCAACCCAACTACTTTAAAATCAATGGAAAATTGGTAGGTTTAAATGTTAGGAAATTAGAAAAAGCAAAAAACGTTAAATAAAGATATTTTATTCCAATATAAGTTTATATTTGGAATAAAATCTTTAGTTATTTACAAAATTTATAGACCATTACATCACTGTTTAAAACTATTTTGTCCATTACATTGTCCTACAAGTTACCTAGAATAAAAACTGGGCAGCTTTCTGGCCTGCTGTTTTGGAGCCCAGGAATGTGCCTTGGGCCACAGGGGACTTGAATGGTGCAAGTGCAAGGTATTGTTTGTGTTGCTTTTCAACACCTGGCCAGTTTGACAAGATGAGATGGTGACATACATGTCTTTTCTCTGTTGACAGAGATACCAGACCTTTTGAGCATGGTGAGAATTCCTCAAGCAGAAATTCCCTGAGGTGATCACTTTTCTATTATCCATTGTCATTTCTTTTTCTGGTCCTCTGTGGTAACACTCAGATCTGTGGGGATGTACTTGTTTTATGTGAATTTCTAATTTCTTCTTTGGAGTAAAGGGTTACATCTCATGGGATGTGACTCAAGCTTTGAGTCAAAGAGAGATTTCAGATTCTATGGGCAATTTATAACAAAATGAGGCATGGCCTCTAAGCCTGACCTCAAATGGGCAGGAGTCTTGTGACACTTTGAATTCCTTTCCCTTCCTCTCTCCTCCCCAGATGTTGTTGCTTTGCAAAGAATGAGAGCTTGGTAAACAGAGCTAAAAGGACTGGGAGGCACCAGGATTTATTTCTCCTGATAGTTTGTGCCCAGAGTACAAAGGCCATAGCCAGTCACCTCCCCACCCCCACATACTTGTTCCTTTTTTTCCAGCTGACCACTGCGCACCAGCAGAACCATTTGCAGTGACTTGACTCTGTGATGTGTAGGTGTTCTCTGGGGCCTGGGTGATATGTGAAATTGGGGTCTTCACACTCACAGGGTTCTCAGTTCATGTGAACCAGGTTCAGACCTCTGATCTGCTCCTTCTAGGTCCCTGTTTGGGTTTTCAGTTAGGATTGCACCAGTTACTCTGGAGTAGCCAATCCATTTGGCTCTCAGGTGCTTCCTCCATGCCCGTCCTGGTGGACTTCCATCCTCTGCGGCCCCTGGTACCTCCCTCCTTCTGGGCCATTTCCTGTCCTTGCCTTGTCACTGATACAAGGCTGATTTTCTCTATTCTCTCTGTCTAGGGATGACGTATATCTGTCCTCTAGACTAGAGAATAGAATCACAGAGTCAATGCAGGCATGTGTGCACACCCATATGTGTGTGTTATATGCTATCTTTTGGGGTCATATGTCAGCATTTCTGATTTATATAAAGTAGTGAAAATTTGAATTAGTTACATGTATGTTTAGCTAAAATGACACAAGAAAGGGACTGTTTCCCCAAAGCCATTGTTCCATTTTAATCTTTTGTAATTTAAGCATGAGGGAATCAGTAATTCACACCAGTAATCTTTAGGAATTATGTATTATATGGACATTCTCTGAAATTAGTACTAATATAAAGCTTTCATATTTTAAAGGCATTCAAAATTATGTTTTAAGAGATTCAGAATTCCACTTCTTTTCTGAAATCAATTATTAGATTTCCCTTCCAGGTTTCCAGTCTTTGGCGTTTTAATTGGAATTGATTGTATAGTACAGGAAGGTTCTGAGGACAAATTGCTTTAGACAGAGGGGTGTTTGGATCAGCTTAACAAATTTATTGAATATCTTTGATATGCCAAGTACTCTGCAGGGCACAGGGTAATGTGAAGGTAAGGAGGAATATTCCTGACCTCAGGGAATTCCGAGTCTAATAGGGGTGGCATAAATAGACTGACCTTATAACAAAAGGTGGAATGAAATGAATGTTGACAAGGGGTGTATAGATTATAATTCAGACAGAGATAAAGCCTTGTGGGGAGATAGTTTCTGAAAATGGGCCTTTTGAAGAGATTTTGACCTAGAGAGAATTTGGGAAAGATCATTTTGATCTAGTGGTTAGAAGTAGAAGGCAGACAGATTTGTGAAAGTATGTTGTACTGTCAAGGGGTTGCTTCCTCAGTGCTCTTGGGGATCCACCTGGGCATCCAAGAATGTGGAGGTACGTTTTTAGCTTCTGAGACGTGTGTTTACAAGCTGTCCAGCCTTGGGTGGAGGTGGGGCACCCAAACAAGCTGAATACACAGTTTAGCCCAGATCCTCTACAGACCTTCTTGCATTGAATCTGGGAGCACATCAGTTGCAAGTCACATGATTATTTTATGTACTTTTTTTTTTTGAGACAGCCTCAAGCTGTCACCCTGGGTGGAGTGCCGTGGTCTCACAGCTCACAACAACCTCCAACTCCTGGGCTCAAGCGAGACTCCTGCCTCCATCTCCCAAGTGGCTGGGATTACAGGCGCCTGCCACAATGCCTGGCTATTTTTTGGTTGCAGCTGTCATTGTTGTTTGGGAGGCCCAGGCTGGATTCGAACCTACCACCTTAAGTGTATGTGGCTGGCGCCTTAGCTGTTTGAGCCACAGGCACCGAGCCTATTTTATGTGCTTCTTAAAAAAAACTGCTGTCAATTCAACTCTTAATATACTTTGAATTTAAGGTGAACCTCAACTTCAGTGATGTTACTCTTAGACTTGGTAAAATACTGTGCATTAAGAAAAAGTTGATTTGTTGCCTGAGCACCCACACCTAAAAACACATGGCCTTATTTTCAATGAAAAACTGTAAGGTTTGTCATTTAGGCATGCATCAGGGAACTCACTGATGAACGAATGGCCTTTTGGCTTCCATCAAAAGGAAGGGGAAAAAAAGACGTGTATCTGAAAAAGAGAGGTTCATTCATTCTTTTGGGAGGAGTGTGTGTGTGTATACACATTAATTTATTTTAATTGATTTACTTTTAAAAAGGCTTTGCCTCAACACATGCACAGCCTCCCCCATTATCAATGTCCCTCACTAGCTGGTACAGTTTATACAACTGACGGCATGTTATCATCACCCAAAGTCTGTAGCTGACATAGGGTTCACTCTTGGTATTGTATGGTTTGTGGTTTGGACAAATGTGTATGATATGTACCCACTACTATAGTGTCCTGTAGAATATTTTTCTGCCCTAAAAATAGGTATTCCAACTATTCATTCCTGTGTCTCCCCCAACCATTGGCAATTGCTGATCTTTTTACTGTCTCCATAGGGTTGTGTTGCTTTTTCCAGAATGTTCTATTCTTGGAATCATATAATATGTATGTATTCTTTTCAGCTCAGCTTCTTTTACTTCATAATATGCATTCAAGTTTCCTCCACGTGTTATGTATGTATGTATTTATTCAGAGACCAGGGGTTTTGCATTGTCACCCAGGCTGGAGTGCAGTGGCTCTTCACAGGAGTGGCCATGGTGCACTGCAGACTTGAATTTCTGGGCTCAAGCAATCCTCCTGCCTCTGCCTCCTGAGTAGCTGGGATTCTGCTCCTCCATATCTTTTAATGGCTTGATGGCTCATTCTTTTTAGTACCTCCAGACAATGGAATATTACTCATTTATCCATTCACTACCATAGGACATCTTGGAGGCTTCCAAGTTTGAACAGTTATGAATAAAACTACTACTGGCCAATATTTATTGAGCAACTGCCATGTGGTAGGTCCTGATTTCAGTTTGTTCAGCCTTACAAAATAAGGCTCGGTCTCTGTAGCTCAAGAGGCTAAGGTACTTGCCAAATACACCAGAGCTGGCGGGTTTGAATCCAGCCTGGGCCTGCCAAACAACAGTGACAACTACAACCAAAGAATAGCTGGGTGTTGTGGTGGGCACCTGTAGTCCCAGCTACTTGGGAGGCAAAATAATCACTTAAGCCCACGAGTTGGAGGTTGCTGTGAACTGTGATGCCACTGCACTCTACCCAGGGTGACAGCTTGACACTGTCTCAAAAAAAAAAAAAGTAAAGCACCCACCATCACGCTGCTTATAGCAGTCACATGAATAGGTTAGTTATGAAATGTATGAGTGCTATGAAGACATGATCTCCTGAGATGAAATAACAAAGGGACCTAATTTAGATTGGAGGATTAGCAAAGGTCACTTGGAGTCATCAAAGGTTTTTTTGAGGAGCTGACCTTTGAGTCAGTCTCTGCAGAATGAAAGGAAACATGTAAGGATGAGCCTTGCAGGCACAGGGCTCTGAGGTTGGGAGGAGTCAAATAGGTTTGAGATACCAGAATAGGGCAATGAGGCTGGAGAGTGGGGCTGGGGTGAAGTGACGTGAGCAGTTAGAGCTGTGGGTACTGGGCACTTGTGGAGGGCCACGGAGCTTGAGTTAGGAGCTCCAGTTCCATTCTCCAAGCCTTGGAAAACTGTTAAAGAGTTTTGAGCAAAAGACAGATAGCTCTGCCATGCACTTGGGTGCTCCCTCCAGCTGCTGTATAGACAGCTGTCAAAAGGAGAAGAAAGTCTCCAGATAGAAGGTGCTGACATGGGCCAGAGGCCGTCACTGCAGGTGCAGAGAAGTAGATAGATTTGAAACAAATGTGAAGCTGGGAAGCCAGGCCAAATAGCTCCAGGGGAGGCTGTTATATCTTTGTCCATTCTTGCAGTTGGGCAGGGCACATTCTGCTTGGGGTAGAATCTTCATGACTTTATGGTTAAGGTGTGAGGGGAAGAGTCAAGGCTGACACCCAGCTTTCTCTGCCATCGCCCAAGTGGTTGCAGGTGATGGGGAGAGAGAGGTGTAAGTGGCCCTTGGGACATGTTTGGGGCTTCAGTATTGGACATTTTAGTTGAATACAGTTGACTCTTCCATGTGACACACCGTGAAGCTGTTGCGGAGACGGGTCACATGGGCCCATAGATCTGGGCTGGAGAGAGAAGTGAAGGAGGGGCATTAGCCAGCCTTTCATCAGGTTCCTTAAGTGCTGTCCTCGGGGGTAAGTCAGGTCACAGAACCTGGAGCTCTTGGTCTAAGGACCTTACTTCTTGAGCAGAGCTTCCGTTGACTGCTTTACTCTCTGTCCTTATGAGATCCACTAAGACACAGGTCATAGTCACAGGAAGGTTATTTCTTCACCTTTTCCAGAACCATTTATCCACTCAGTTTCATCTATCTGCTTGTCTGTCTCCCTATCCATCATCTACATCTCAAATTTGTGCTGGGCTGTCACAAAGGAAGGAATGTCCAGTAGTTAGCCTTGCCCAGTGATGGAATACAGAGCCTGGGAGGGCAAGGAGGGTTTCAAACAAGAAGGTGGGAGCTGTCATGGAGAGGGTCAGGCTCTTGGGCTACTTCACCACGCAGAAATTTTTGTTCAATTAATGAAAATTATTTCTCATTTTTAGTCAAGCTCTTTTTCATTTGAAGGCTTGGGCTTATGGGGAGCCCCTCTTTCTGGAATAATTAACTGTTCACCTGTTCCTCACTCCTGCTACCTCCTCACTCCAGCCATTTCCCTGTCCAATTCCCTTCCCCACTTCTGGTCTCACCTTGACTTCTTACTCCATAGGGAAACTTGTCCTAATCCTTTTATCCAGGTAAAGGGTATCTATAATGCAGCCTTCCAGGGCCCCAGAGGGCTGTGCTTTGCCTCTCCAGCACTTCTCACCTGGAATTAAATGACAAATTATGCAGTAGTGTGACCAATGCTTGTGTGTCCTGCCTGACTGGACTCCCCATGTGGGCGGGGGATGTGTCTGTCACTGTGGGTGCCTGGCCCATGCCATATTACCTCGCACACGGAGACATCCAGTAGGGTTTTGTTAATGAGTGAGTGGAGGGCTGCCAGGGAACTGTCATATTTTTGTGTTTGGCTGCTTTTTTTTTTTTTTGCCGTTTTTAGCTAGGGTGCCCTACTCCTTTGAGCCACAGGTGCCTCCTGTTTGGCTGGTTTTAAGAGTCTGCTTTGAAAGGCAGAGAGGCCATACCCTGTATTTGTGGGTCTCAATAACAAAATAGCCCAGAGATGTCTAATTTAAATTCTGACTTCTTTTGTGTGTGTGAGAACTGATGTTGATCTGAAACTTTTACCTTACCAAACAAGTTCCTCTAAACCCAAGTGAGTTTCTCCCAGGTAAAGGAGACTTGGACATACAAACTGTAATTCTTCCAAGAAAGAGGTGAGTCAGAGTCTAATAGCTTGGAAACTGGCTGGTATCAGGGGAAAGTTCCTTGTGAAAGTTCCATTCACAGCCTTTTGTGTTGTGTGTGAACTGCCCACCTGGTTTGCTACTGGTAAGGCCTGCTCAGGCTGGCTTAGAGATTCAGCACTCCCAGCAGCATTCAGGAAGGCAGCAGCAAGAGCAAAGGACACATTCATTGCCCTCCGATTAAACAGTGTGGGCCCTAGAGTTGGAAGCTGAGGCCTTTTGCAGATAAGCAGAGATTCTGTGGGTGCCAAGACAATAACAGTTTTGACCATATTTCAGGCAAATGCACAAAAATGCCAAAATATTAACATATAGGTACCTGCTTTTGTGTGTTGCATCTGTCACTGGTTAGCTGTGTTGTTGGTCCAGTAGGGGCATCTGTGTTGATTGTAAAACTTGTGGAAAATACTCAAAAGCACCCAGTTAGGCTACCAACCACAATTAACACTTTTGCATATGTCGTGCAGACTTTTGTTGAAATACTCTGTGTGTGTGTGTGTGTGTGCGCGCGCGCACATACCAGGTCTGACAAGTTTGCAAACTCATCCTAGCAAACTGCTACACACTTCCTTGCTGAATATCATTGTACTCACCTTCAAGGCCCTCACCTCGGGGCACTGTGCACTGACTCCAGTGCCCAGTCCACCCTTCAAAGGAATTTTGGAATTCTTTTTTCCTGGAATGGCCATCAGAACTGTTGTTAGATGGCACACAAAAACACAGGAGATAATAAACACCACTCAGCAACACACTGCCACCCATTGACACGAACACAGCTGTGGGACACTGATTTACCAAGGTTATGAGCTTTCCTGAGCTGCCTGTGCAGTGTTGCCAATGTAAGTACAAAGTGGCAGGTTCCAAAACGTAATTGTCAGGCTTTGTATGATGACAGCTCTGGTGGTTGCTCCAGAAAAAGAGTTCCAAATTGCTTTGGAGGGTGGACTGGGTCTTGTCCTTGGTACATAGCTTCACAGGGAGAACACTCTGAAGGTGACCATAGTGATATTCAGTGGTGAGGTGAGTTAGGGAACTTAATTGTCAGATCTCACTCATGTACGTATGTATGCACATATGTAATATGTGTGTGTGTGTATGTATATGGATCCTTGATAGGATTATACCATTAATAAAGATAAAAGTATGAAAAAATATGCATAACAAAATAGAGTCATTTTGAACATATTGTTTTGATACCTTTTTTAAAATTAATGGTATATCCTACCAAAGATACTCATCTGAGAGGCTGCGCAGTGTACGGTTTAATGACTGTGTCATAATTTATTAACTCGGTCTCTTCTATTTGGGCATATAATATTCAGTGGACTTATACATTCTATAATAATGAATATGTATACATGAATTTTTCCTTACGGTAACTTCCTAGAAGTGGAAATGAACAATCAAATGCATTTTTACTCTTTTATTTCTTTTATCTTGCTCTCCACAAAGGTTAAACCAGAGGCTTAGCTACTCACCTGGAGTCCCAAGAGTATACAGGGATGAATAGGGACCATTCTCCCTCACCCCTTCCTGCCCAGTCCACCTCTGCAACGTGGCCTTCTTTGACTGCAGATGCCACTTACCTGGACACCCTGGATCACTGTTGTCCACACATTGTCCTCGAGTTCCAACCAGACCACCTGGCTGACCAGTCCCCAGGACTTAGAGAGCTTGGGGTGAGGTGATTTCTTTTCCTTCCTGCCTGCATTTTGGTGCCATAAGACAGGTGGTGGTAGTTACTACTGTTTCAGGTTTTGATAACTGAGAATGAATGTGTTTGGTTTTGATTTGGTGGCCCCTGCTTTTTTCTTGCAACTCTAAAAAAGTACAGATCAGCTGGGCACTTTCCTAGCCACCTCTAGTGGCAGAAGGGAAGAGTAGCAGGTAGACAGCTGGGGGCTTGGGGAACACTGGGTGCAGGGTGGGGAGCACTGTGTGCAGGGCAGGGAGCACCAGGGCACTGGTAGGGAGTGCTGGGTGCAGGGTGGGCAACACCAGGTGCAGGATGGGAAGGGTGGGGTGCAGGATGGGGAGCACCAGGACGCTGGGCTGGGAGTGCTGGGTGTGGCCTGAGCTGAAGCCCAGCTCTTTGGACACATCCAAACCTTCCAGGACACAGATCAGCTGAAGGCCTTGCTAGAATCTGAGGGAGGTCGGAGGAGGCTCTTAGGTGCACCAGACACTCCCTGGGACTGTGCACTGGTCTGCTTTGGCCATCAAAGGCACTCTGCCTGGTGAATAAGGCAGCTTCCTCTCTGTTTTTGTCTGTACCACTGAACTGCACTAACAGCAGTTAAGAAAAAAGCCATGGAAATTGTTAAATAATGTCAGGGAGGCCAGGAACAGTACAGGTTGCTCTTCATAGACATCAGCTGATGAGCTGAGCTCCAGACTTACAGGAAATAGGACACGTCAAGTTAATTTGTATCTCGATATTTGGTTCATAACTATACAAAATAATATTTCCTTTCTTACCTTGAATAGACCTCCAAGTTGAGTAGCAGGGCATCTGGGAAACCTGGCCACAGAGACTAACAGTGTGTCCATATACTGCTTCTCATTTGCAAGGTCTGGAGACGTTCTTGGTGGTGACAACAACAGAGGGTAGGGGTGTTGCTGGCATGGATGGGTGGAGGCCAGGGATGCATCTGCAGCTATGCATCCTGCAGTGCACAGGCCTGAATGTCACCAATGCCGACTTGAGAAACTCTGGCCTTTGGGATCAAGACTCTTTGTAGGCCTCTAAACAGTGGCAACTGGAAAAGAAACTCAGGGGTTCTACAGGGTATGTGGCCCCCAGATAATGAAGGGACTGGCCCCCTGTGAAGCATGCCAAGAAAACACAGCAGCTTTAAAAGCAAATGATGCTTTTGAGATAATTATGATATCCAGGATGGAAGTTAATTTAAATGTGAACTAACAGAACTGCAAGAAGTTTTTTTTATTATTATTATTATTTTTAGAAAAGCATTGATGTTTCTATCACATCAGCAGTTCGAAATGAGGCATAGTCTGGAATCATTTGCCGTAATTTGATATGCTTGATGGATTCCAAGTCCCCTGAAGAATAAAATGAATGAATGTGATCAAGGATCACAGCTGTGTTTTCTCTCTCTCTCTCTCTCTCTTTTTTTTTGAAAGCATTTTGCACCAGAAAACTTGCAATTCAGTTCAGCCAGCCTCCCTGAACACTGCTGCTATTCGCTGAACAAAGAGTACTGTGCTTAGTGCTGGAGCTGGGGGTGGCCTTCGGAAAGACACTGAAATGAAGCAGGTTGACTGCATGTGCTCAGTAGTCTCCAAAACAGGCAATGTGGGGCAGTTTTATGCAAATTTATGCAAATGACTGACCAAACTTCGGTGAATGGAAGAGAACATGGACCCCTCCAGTTCTCTCCTGCAGGCAAAGAAACGTGATAAGGGACTGGATTAGGGGTAGGCAGCACATTTCAGGACCAGAGTGTGTGTCATAAACTACAGGTCTTATTTATGGCTGCCTGCTGGGTCTGTGGGGTCCCACAGATTGTGCAAAGCCTACCTCTCCCACATTTCCTCCTCCCCCTCCATCCCCTGCGGCAGCGAGTGGCATCACTATCCATTCGTTGGCCCAAGCCAGACATTAATTATTTTAATTGCTTATCCACCTAATTAAACAAATATTAATTGAATGCCAACTGTGTGCTCACAGTGGTGTGCAAACCCAGGCATGGTTTCTGCTTTCATAGAGCTTTACTGTGTGGTTGGCGAGTCAGCCATTTATTAAATAATAAGTACTGTGAAGAAAGGGGTCTTTGTTTCTAAATGCAACAGGAAGCCATTGAAGTGTGGTGAGCAGGGGCTATGTGACCAAAGGTGCCTCCTAAAAGATCTCTCTGGCTACAGAGTGAGGGACATGCTGATGGGCCCAGGCTGGATGGAGTGAGGGAGACCAGCAGGATGGTCATTTAGACAGTCCAGATGGGGACTATGGAGGCTGGTCCAGGTGGCAGTGGATGAGGGCAGAATGAGAGAGCTACTTGAGATGTTCTGCTTCAGCTGCCGAGTGAATGCATAGCTGCCATTTTTCCATCCAGAAAACACTGGCTGAGGTCCACGGTGTTTGGGGTTTTTCTGGTGGGAGGGGTACCAGTGGCAGATAATGAGTTTGTTCTTTGACATGTTGTGTTTAAGACACCTTGACTACAAGACATCCAAGGGAGATGGGAATTTGCTAGAAACCTCTGAATTGCCTATTTCTCCCCTGGAATGAGAACTGGTTTGTTTTTTTTAGTTTTTTTTTCCAAGGCTGTATCCCCCTGCACCTTGAATGAGGTCTGGCACGTAACTAGTGTTAAATAAATATTTGTTAAATGAATGAATTAATTGGTTTCCAAGTCTTTCTACTTCTAAACTGATGACAAGAGATGTGTCTGCCACAGGGATATTGTTTCTGGTAATTTTTTTAGGCTGAAGTAATTTCAGGCTTTTAGAAAAGTTACAAAAATAATACAAAAAGCTCTTGTATGTATACTCATCACTGGGATTCCCCAACTGTTAATACTTTACCACATTGACTTTTATCCATTTCTCCCTTTTCTCTCTTTTTTCCACACCATTTGAGGGCAAGTGGCATGTACAGTGTGCTTTCTAACATTAAATACTTTAGAGTGTATTTCCTAAGAATAAGGACATTTTCCCTCTTAACTATAATTTATGACCAAAATTAGGAATTTGACATTAATGTAATAGTATTATCTATGCTACAGACTTTATTCATATTTTACAAATTGTTCCTCGTTAGCAAAACAAAATTTTCTGGTCCTGAGTTTCATCCAGAATTACAAGTGATAATAAGTTGTGATGTCTCTTTTGTCTTTAATTCTAGAAAAATTCCTCAGTTTGTTTTCTGTTGTTATTTTATTGTTTTGGGGGTTGTTTTGTTTTGTATTTCATGACCTTAACATGTCTTGCTCAGTAAGACCAGTTATTTTGCAGAACAGGGTTCAATTTGGTTTTGTCCATGTTGCCTCACAATTACATTGGAGTTGTGTTTTTTTTCTTAAGTTGTAATTTTCTACGATAAGAATACCATGAAAGTGCTGTTGTATCATAGGATTATTTTTAAAAGTTGTTTAAAAGAGAGTCTCTTAGTTGATGAAGTCAAGGTCCTGTGTAGACAAGGCTCAAGAAAGGTGACGTAAGACACTGTTTCCCATTGGTGTACGGGACACGAAGAAAAGGTCTGCTGAGGTTGCAAACAGCATCTTATATCACTTTACACGCTTCTTTACACAGATCCCAGATTTTTTTTAAAGACTGCAAGGTTAACACTTTCTTAAACTAAATATCAACTTCATTTGACCAGTAAAATAGTTATAAGCCAACTATGCAAAGATTATCATATCTCTAATAAAATCTCTCTTTTATTATCTCTTTTAGAGATAATAAAATGATTGAAGTGTTTTATGAGAGATAATAAATTGATTGAAGTGTTTAATTACCAACTTTGCTGACGTGAATTGAAGAGCTTTTCAGGTAAGGTGCTCATATGGAATGCTGGATACACCCTGCAGTTAACACCGGGTCTGCATTCAGACAATAATTACTGTGTGATATGTCCTGTTCTAGGTTGCTGGTGCATATCCAGATTTAGATGTGTATTTGCATTTGTTTTAGGAAGTTAATTTACTCTTTCTTTTAAGTTCTATTTAAAAATAAGTTTTTATTTTACTATAAATAGCCGACTGGTTGCCCTCTAACTGCTGCTATTTTCTTGTAGCTTCATAAAAGACCATCTTCTGTTGTCTTGCTTATTGACTTAAAAATCAAATTTTTGGTGGGGGGAAGAGGGAGGTACCAATTCTTCAGACATCTGCAGAATTTTCCAAAGTCTGAGAATTCTCCAGCTCCCTCCCCTTTCTTTCCCTCCTCTTTCTTTTCTCCTTTTCTTCTCCCTTTCCTCCTCTTGCCCTCAGTTTCCTTCCCTCCTCACCCTCTCCTCCTCATTTTTTTTACTCCTTTCTTTCTCTTCTAGCCCCCACCCCTGTCTCTTTCATCAAAGACCCAAAGGAATGGGATGGAGTGGAAAAGTTTGGCTGCCCAATAGTTAAGGATGGTTCATTGCCCTAGGCAGTTATATGAAAACCTGGACTCCTCTATGGTGGGGGTGGGGCAGTAGTGTTGCTGTGAATGTGATCCTCTGGGAGGCCCCCTGTGAAGTGAGTTCACTCACCTCCTGGGTTCTGCCTGGACACTCGGGCTGGCTCTGCGTGTTTGGGACCCAGCGGTGTATAGTGTGGTGGACCAGGGGACCATGGCGCCGGGTCAACTGGTTGCCCTCTAATTGCTGCTGTTACCTTGTATAGAAATCGAGGTGGTCATAGTGCTCACCTCCTTTGGTGTGGTTCTACAGCACTGTCGAGGATATGGCACACAGTAGGCCCTCTGCAAGCGCTGCCTTCCCTCATGTTAATTGTTCTCAGTGACTTCACAGTACTGTGGAACAAGGCAAAGGGTTCAGGACCAAAGGTCATCTTTCCAGCTGGGTGGTGAATACTTGGGGAGCAAAGAACCAGATAAGCTTATGGAAGAGAGGAGTTTTCTGGTGAAACAGGAAGCCGGGCCTTCCTTAGTACTCTGGGGCTGTTGGGTGCATGCAAGATCATAGGCTGGGGGCCCTACCTCTGCTGTCTGTGCTGGTCATAGCCTGGGAAAGTTCCTTGGCAGCCTCCCCATCCTGCTGGATCCTTCCCAGCACCCCTCCCCTCTGCCCACTCCTGATGCTGAATACAGATCATTAATGCTCTTGTCACCAGCAGAGTGGGGTGAGGGCCCCACTGCCCACAGACTGTTCTTCCTCCTGGCCCCTCCTGTGCTCTGCGGATTGAATCCTCTACTGAGCTCCTGGGGCTGCTGCACCGTGGGGCGGACACCGTGCTCAATCTGCCTGTATACGTGACACTGGCCTCTGTAGCTACCTCCTCACCTGGTCTTGCCAGGCCTAGGGCTGAGTCACAAGCAATCAAGTTTTGCACAACGCTTTGTGGGCAGACTAGGAGTTAGGACTCATACACTTTTCTATTCCAGTTTATTCATTCGTCCTTATTCATTTATTTATTCAGCAAGTATTTATTAAATGTCTACCTTCGTTAATCACGGTGCTGAGGTTCTGGGAATGAATGCTCTGGGTAGAAAGCATGACACAGTCCAGCCTTAACGCGGTCGCGGCCCAGAAGGCAGCTTTCTCCTGTCCTCCCGGTTGAGTGTCCCGCGCCGCAGCCGCTGCTCTGGGATGCAGGGTCTCCTGCTGCCACTAGATGGCACCGCTCTATAGGCCCTCGGTGGCTCTCACACCTGCTGAGCCTCGGAGTGAGGAGTGATGTGTGCGGAGCAGTGTAGCACCGAGAGCTGCCCCGCGGTTTCGGAGGCCACAGTTCAGGGCTGGATGTGGGGTAAGGAGAGGTTTGCATCTCTTACATGTCCCCACCTGCTGCTGCTGCTGCTGCTGCCGGTCCCGGGACCACGCCTCAGATCCCTGGAGGCAGCATGGTGCTGCTGGTCCGGCCCGGTCTCCTGTGTTTGTGACTGTTTGGATCTTGGTGACAGTCAGGCTCCACAGCCCTGTTCTACAAGCGAGGAAATGACTACAGGTGCTCGCCACAACACCCGGCTATTTTTTGGTTGTAGTTATCATTGTTGTTTGGCAGGCCTGGGCTGGATTGGAACCCGCCAGTTCCGGTGTATGTGGCTGGTGCCCTAGCCACTTGAGCTACAGGTGCTGAGCCTTAAATGCATTTTGATGTAAGATATTTTTATTTTACAATGGGTTTATCAGGATGTAACCCCATCACAAGTGAGGAACATCTGTATGAATGTATCTATCATGGACATATGAATATATATTATAAACATATAAAAAGTACATATATTTCATTTCAACAAAAGTGACTGTTGTTTTTCCTGAGAGTCAGTGAAATGTGATACTAAGAACATAATCTTTTCTGTAGTAGTTGACCATTGGCAACTGAAACTGTGGAAAGTGAAACTGAAGGTGAGGGAGGCCTATTACAAAAGCTTTGGTGGTGATCTGTCAGTTCAGTGCAAACACAAATAAAGCAGTAGTCACAATATTAAAATCAGTAAAGAAAAAACTAATGTCAAGAATGATCTAATGATACAAAGAAGGTCATTTTTTACCTATAATTCACTGGTTTAGTGTATTTTTATATGGCTGTTGATTTTTCCTTTTTGGAAACCTAATGGGTTTGTTCTTTTCCACGCTCTTCAATGAAGATTGTTGTTTCAGTGAAGCAGCATTGCTTCACAGAATGATTTCTGAAGGTGAGGCTCTGTGTTTTACTCCCCTTTACTGCATATTTAAATAAGAAAAGAATACCATTTATTGAGTACGTGGATAAAGGAGAAAAGATAGAAGTGTGATTGGTGGCTTAGCTCCTCTGTGATCAGGGTAAAAGATTCTTGAGGTCTGTTATTCTTCCTGACATACACCTGAATTGTTGATAACTTTTCAGCTACACTGTGGTCATGTCAGTCCCCACATTTTCTGTTTTGAGTATAGCTGGAGGAACAGAATTGTGTTGTAGGGTTATCATGTTAATGGGGGTAGGTACAACAACAATCATAGCAGTCCCAGGCTGCCACCAGAATTCATAGCAAACTCAGCTTCTCAATGACACCTTTCTCCCACAGCACTGTGTGGGATGGGGAGGGCTAAGGGAAGGGGGGGCTTGGTTAATGCAAGGTCACGGTTATCTTTCATATCTTTCATGGTTGTTTTCACTTAGGGTCCATGAAGAGAAAAGGAGGTTTCACTGCTGTTGACGTGACTAAATTATGTGGTTTAGAAGAACACATTGCACAAATTAAAAAATAACAAATACAATAGACTGAGTATCTTAAACAATAGAGATCTGCTTGCTCACATTTCAGAGACTGGGGTGTCCAAGGTCAGCCAATCTGAGTTTCTGGGGAGCGCTCTCTTCCTGGCTTATTGACAGTGACTGTGTCCTCATATGGCAGAGAGAGAGGGGGAAGTGAGCTCTCTGGTGTCTCTTCTTATCTCTTCTATTCTCATTGTGGGGGGACCCCATCCTCATGACCTCATCTAACCCTAATTATCTCTCAAAGGCCCCATTTCCAAATCACAGTGGGAGGTAGGACTTCAACATATGAATTTTAGATGGGCACAAATCAGTCCATGGCACCAGTATAAAATTGATTTTGTTTGATGATATTGTAGTGACCTGAGTTTGGGGCAATAAGGTCATAAACTCAGGTGGGAGAGGTGCACAAAGATAGATATCAAGAAGGGAGGCTGCAGGAGCACCTGTTACATGAGGCTAGGGCTCTGCAGGTGGGTTCTTTCTGCTGAGACTGAAGCACATGTGCCTTGTGTCTCCTGCTGGCCTCTCTACCGAAACACATTTTATGATTATTTCTTGGTTCATAGCTGAAATTAATTGTGTTGGATTGTTCCACTCAATTTTGAGCATGAGAGCAGGGTTTCCTATTGGACCTGATATAAGATGCCCAGCAAACCTCAGTGGAAGGAAAGCAGGGTGTTTTGAGCCTCGAGACTTACAAAGTGAGGTCCACTGAAGGGAAGGCATCAGAAGTGAGGTTCCTGAGGGGTAGGGGAGGAAAAATATTGAGGTCAGATGGACATACAGCATGATGTTAACTGTAAGTGCCCAGAAGACTTTGAAGATGATACAGTTGTACACTCTTAGGGAGGTAAGGAGTGATTGGTTTTATCCCTGTAGTTGCAGCAGCAATCCCTGTGATATGAGTCATTGCCTGCTGCTTACTCAGGCTTTGCTTTGCCTACTCTAAAAGACACACAACTCTTTAGTCTGCAAAGCAATTTTTTTTACATTTAGATAGTCTCAGCTTTTGGAAAATTTTCTGCCAGTCTTCAGAATCTGCCTCTTGGATAATTCCTGCATGTTCTTGAATATGTCATCTAAGGAAGCACTGTCTGCCTCTAGCCCCGCTGCTTCAGTCCGTCTGACCCCAGCTCAGCCTCCACTGTCTTTTCCAGCATTTGCTATCAAGCTCACCCACTCACCCACTGGTTGTGGTCATATGGAGGGCCACCTCTGTCTGTTGCATTTTACAGTGCCTTAAACACCACTGGCATTTGCACAATAAAAACTGTACTTGCTCCATGACTGGAGGAGGATTTGGTGAGTGCCAGAGGGCCCAGATTTAGGTGCCTTCCTCCAATGTGGAAAGAGGCAGCATTATGGGATCCTTCACCCTGGCCACATCTATGTGCAGGCTCATAGGGCTCTCGGGAAATTATGGAGTAGAGTAATCAATACTCACATGTTCATTGCAATTTTGACCGTACCAACAATGCCTTGGGCATTACCTCATGAGGCATGAATATATGTGATGCATAATTTATAGGTGTAAAGGAGTCAGACTGTTACCCAGTTTCATGTGCAAGCAAGTGAGGAATCTGAAGTGGGCTCAGCTTTTTGCCTGTGTTCTTATCCACAGCACCATGGTGAACCTTCCGCAATATTGTGTGAGATTATCTCATTTGCTTAAAACCACTATTTGCTGAAGTACCCTAAACTGATCAATAGAAACTACATCTGGACGAGGGTCCAGTCTGTAGGGGAAGAGGCACTGGTAGAACTGAGACTCTGAGCTTTGTCCCTGACACATGCATTTTTTTTAAGCAAACTTTTTCAGTTTATTAGGATTGAATTCTGCTCTCTTTTGAAAGAGAAACGAAGATTTTGAAGAAAGCAGAGAACCTCTGTTGGTTAAACACAAGCATTATTCCTTTAATATGCAATTCTCAACTTCTGTCTTCTGTTTGTATCCACATCTGGTTCCCTGGATCTGGAAAGTGATGAAAATAATTTTGCAATGTATAATGAACTGAATCCTTAACATTTGACACATACTGCATACCAGAAGTAGACTAGAAAAGATGGAGGGTCTATCTGATGTATGTCTCTGGAAGATTCTTTCTTCTTACAATATCCTTTCTGTATTCCAGGTCTGCCTTTAAAATAGAAAGTGGAAGAAAATCGGTTGACTGATGTGGGTTTTCTGAACTGAGGAGTGGGGTGACCTAATACTTAGGGAAGTTGCAGATTGTAATAATAAATATGTGTTTGGTTTTCATGTTTGCTAACAGCCTCTAAAAACCTTGGAATCTCTAGCGTGATGAGTGACTTTTGCATGCTAATGAGATGGCAGGTGGCTGGGGCCCCTAGATAGTCTCAGGGTGGAGGTTGGTCACTAGAAGGACCAAGGCAGGATTAAAGGGCTAAGACTCTGAGCCACACACACTGACCTGAGGTGGGGAAGGGGGCTGGAAATTGAGTTAATCACCAATGGCCAGTGGTTTAATTAATCATGCTTATGTAGTGAAATCTGCATAAAAACTCCTCAATGTTGGGGTTTGGGGAGCTTCCCAGCTGGTGAACACATGGAGGCACTGGGAAGGTGGCAAACCTGGGAGGGCATCAAAACCTCAGCAAATCCCAGAGAGCTTAGTGGGTATGTCTCTTCCATGTGGCTGCCAGAGGCATATCCTTTATAATAAACTGGTAGTGGAAATAAAGTGTTTTCCTGAGTTCTGCAAGCTGTTCTCAAATAATCAAACCTGAGAAGGGAAGGTGGGGGGGGGGCCTCCAGTTTTCAGTTGGTCACAAGTCTAGGAAGGCTAGACTTGTGACAGGCATTTAGGTGGGAGCAGCCTGAAGGGTCTGTGTCCACTCCGAATGGTTAGTGTCAGAGGTGAGTTGGAGAGATCTAGTCAGTGTCCAGAGAGGTGGAGAACCGGTCAGTGGGAAGAATAAACCCACATACTGGCAGAGCCCTACCTGCCCAAGGAACACGAGGTCCTTTCTGTGTACCTCCAGATGTCATGACTATCCTTCCATCCTAGGAAGCAGTAGAGACACCCACCAGGTGTCTGTTTTCCTCTGTTCTTCTCTCCTGTGGCAGTCACATCCACAGGACATCACTGTCACTCTGAGAAATACTGGCAAGGCAGTCCCTGGGTGGGCACGCCCCACCTGGACCCTCACCAGCCATATCAGGGTCCTCTGTCCTCTTGTAAGCCTTCCCTGGCCACTACAGGTCCCTGCCCTGCCTGACACCTGCTGTTCTTGGTACTGCCTGCTTCCCAGGCCCTCTGATATGATACTGTAACCATAAATTGTGCTTTCCTGGGCCACCTTCTGTGCTGGATACAGCAGGCCATGTGTCTGTATGTCTGTAATCCCAGTCCAGGGGTCTCTGTGGTTTCCCCACCTCCCTGGTCCAATCAGTCTCTTGTTTCGTTGGTCCTTTGGGTGTGGCTGGCCAGCCTTCTTCCACATTGCACATTTAAGGTAGCCTCCTGGGAGATGAGAAAGATCAGCTATGTGTCATTAGTATGATCAAACTAGACAGTCAAAGCCATGGCAAAGCTCCCATGTCAGAGTCCCTCGCACCCTGGAAGCTCCGTGGACTTCCCTGTTGGGTAGCGCCGAACCAGAAGGAACTGCTCCAAAGGAAAGGCCAGAGCTACTGTAGGTGCAGACTCACCGGGAGCTGCAGGGAGCCTTGGGCTCTCTGTCCTAGCTTCTTTTACCTTCTCACTGTGTAAATCTCTGAAGGGCTGGGATCGGCCTAGTCCTTCAAAGCTGTTTGTTGGGACCTCAGAATTTTCTGTGCCCTAGTGGTCTCTTTGCTTTGGTGACAGAGAAATAATCAGAATTGGGAAATGTGAAAATGATCCCTTATTAGTATTCCCTGACTACCCACAACCTCCAAAGCAGCTGGGCAGCCTGTCTAGGACAGCAGTGGGCACCAGTGTGCAGCTCCAGAGCTGACCTTTCCTTACTGGACCCATCATCTGTTACCTTGGTCTGCACCTGCTGTGTGTGCCCTGCTCTGGCTGGTGCATGTATCCAGCGATGATCATGCATCTTCCCTCTGCCCCCCCCCCCCAAACTGGGCCCAGGGATTTTCACATTAGCCATAGCCTATCCATCTTCATTTATATCCTTCCCAGAACTCAAGTCATGCTTCCCCATGGAGACTTGGGCATCAGTAAGGGTTATGCACATGATGGAATTTTTCTGAAGAAAACCCAGAAACTTGCACCCCAAACTGTCCTCTGAGGTCAGTAGCCATGGGCCTTGTGAATAGCATGTCCTCTGCCCTTTCTGCACATTCTTCTAGAGGGCTCTTCTGTGCTGGCAGGTTGCTGGGACAGTAGCAGTGATATATAGACTGTTTATGACCCTTGTTCTTGCTGTGTCCTGCTTAGGACAAGATCACATACTCCCTCACTCCCCCACCCCACAACATAGCAGGTGGCTATGGCCTTCCATCCACCTGCTACCCTCAGAAGTCCCTTTTGCTTTTCCCAGTAATAGTAAGGCTTCTTTCCAGCTCCCTTCGAGCCTGTCCTGTCTCTGAGGCCAGCCCACCATTCCAGGATGACTGTAGTGGGGGTGTGGGGCAGGAAACATACAAATGCAACTTGGAGAGAGGCTCCTTCAGGCAGTCCAGAGTCCTCTCTCAACGGTTGGTCCTCCCTGGTCCTCTCACTCGGGCATTCTTGCCTGTGTTGGGAGGCTCCCCTCCACATCCCCACTGGGTTGTGTTTTCAGCCTCCCCAGCTGTTGTCTGCAGGTCCCTGAAGCCTCCTGTTTACTTCCATTTCTTTCTACATAATTACCCTGTTTGCTGCTGGCCATTGACTAGCTCTGTCTTGGTGCTGAGGCTGGGCTTTTCCTTTTCTCAGAGGTCACTTGGTGGCTGGATCCCTCTCAGGGCCTCCCAGGGATACCTGGCAGAAGAGACACCATTCTGATAGGACCAGCTACTGAAGAACTGAGCATGGTCCTTGGGAGGGTCTTACTCCAGGGGCACTGATGCTGCCCTCTCCTGAAAGCTCCATCTCAGAGATTAAGGGGTATCTCTGCATTGGTTGGAATGTATGTCTGTTTCCCATTCACCTGCTACTGCTCCCTGTAGGGTGTTTGCTTCAGTGAAACAGGCAAACCTGCACCAGCCCTTCACCTGGGTCCTCAGACCACCGTGGGAGGACAACCACTTGCCCACTGGGCCAGTTGAATTAGAGGTAGAAGATTCTTTAGCTCTTCCCAGTCTTCTGGGGTTGGATGCATAGATTGGAGGCTGACAAATTATGGCTGATAGGCCACATCTGCCCTGCCTATGAGCCAAGAATAATTTTTAAGTGGATAATAAAAAGAACACCAAAAGAATACATTATGGCTTGTGAAAATTATTTGCAATTCAATTCTCAGTGTTCATAAATTGAAACATAGCCACAGACTCATTTATATACCTTCTATGGCTGCATCTGCACCCTAACTGAAGAGTTGAGTGGCTACCACAGAGACCTTATGGCCTTCAAAGACTGAAATGTTTGCTCTTTGCTGTTCACAGAAAAATTGTGCTGATCTATGGCTTAGATGGCCCCTGCTGGGGTGGACCTTCTGCTCCCACGACATGACATTGTCCCCATGAACTGAGTTCTATGTCCCCATCTGTAACTGGAAGGTGTGGTCTCAGAATCACAGCTCAAGCCTCCTGTGTTCCTAAGATATCCTACAGCCCTTCCCTTTAAGTATTGGGGTCCTATACAGAAATTGGACCATGGGAACACCTTCCATTTTGATCTATCGTACCCCATAGCATAAAAATAATACCTTAACTACTTTGAAAAGAAAACAGATTTTAATGGTTTGCATGCAAACAATTTTTACCATTTTTCATATTTTATATTTGTAGAGTAATTCACTGTTTAAAATTTAACTCAAAATGGTTTTTTGTTGTTGTTGAATGATGGATGAATATATTCATCAAGGAGTGTATTCAACAAGGAAACCACTTTGTTTCATAAAACTTCTTAAAGGAAAAGAAGGATATCTGTGGAAGGATATGTGATTTCCTTAATCAATCTGTTGTGTAAACAGGAGGGTATAGTCACATTTTTTTTCCTTTTTTGGAAAAGGTATCTTAAAGTATAATAGCTAAAGGGTAATATTACTTCTCTGTGGCTTTACACGATTTCCTGAACAAGAAGTGCTCTTTCTCCAGATGACAGCATGATGCTGGTTTCCACAGGCTTTGCCTTGTGTATTTCCTTATGTGAATTTTACCTCATTGGCATTGATCTTCCTGCACTATCACAATGTAGCTTGTGGCTGCCCTTGAAAACTTTAAGCCAGAATCAAAATCCAGAGGGACAAAACCAGAGAGAAAAGGACCTGGGAAGGTATGAGCGCCCTCACCTGTGCTTTTTGTTGGGGGAGGTGGTGAAATGAAACGGCAGATGTGAGAGAAGGATGGACCCCACTTCAGGTGTAATTAATTAATAGAAATTTATTAGGAATTTAATACACCTGCAGGGGGCTGGTGTGGTGGGCCAATAAGCAGCCCTGAATAGCCAGTGAGAAACCTTTTTATACTGTTATTCTGCATAATCATGGCTAGTCAGCAAGCTAGTGCAATACAGAAGCCAATCATAGAGGTTAGCACAGCTCAATATAGCTCAGGGGTCACAAGGTAAGGGTACATCATAAGGGCTTACCCAATTCAGGGTGGGGGTACATGTTCATAAATCACAAAATACATCACAAGTACATTATTTCATGATCATGAGATGAGGGTCACATAGTTCAGGGGTACAAAACAAGTGTTGGGTAAATTTCTGAGAACTGTTGGGTACGTTGAGACCTTTTTGCCCCGGGCTTTATTTGGAATCTACCCCTCCCTTCCTCCTTCAAGTTTCTTCCCAGAATCTTAACTTCTACACCCTTGTGGGGGCTGAGGCTAAAAGACTTAGGAGAGGTTTCCTTTCAAGGGTAGGGGGCTTGTTCCACACTGGTCTTGGGGAGAGGGCCAAGGGCTGGGGGCTTAGTTATCACAGTGGAGCATGAATAGGACTCAGATGTGCAGAGACAAAGGCCTGGGAACAGAAAGCAAGGGATGGAAAGAGCCACCAAGAGGAAGCTGGCAAGTGGGTGGAGGCAGACAGGGAAAGGAGAGGGGTGGCCAGAGCAGGGTAAGGGGCTGAAATGAGGGACAAAGCCAGGAGCTTGGGTTACCTTCATGGCAGTTTTCATGAATTTTAAATTTTTCTGACGTTCTAGGTGCAGGGAAGGTAGGGGGTACATGGACAGGGGAGTTGTCCAGGCTTTTATTATTCTACTTTATTATTTTCTAATCCTGCTTCTGAGAAGCAGCACCTGGATTCTTACCTTTGGGACTGCTGGGGTCTTGTTCACTGTCACCTGGACTACTCTCCTCACTCACTCAGCCCCATTTCTGGGGAAGCCCCAGTCCCTTGGCACCTGAAGACCAGCACTGCCATCAGCCCACTTGGTTGCACATCTCCTGGCCTTCTGCCTTGCTGCACCCTTTGTTCAGCCAGGACCCCTTCACTCCCTATGGTTCCAGCTCTGCCTCTGGTTGTCCTCTCTGGGTGATGGACACCCAGAATTCTGGCAACCCAGAATACCATTTCCTTTATTTTTTGCTTCTGTTCAAGAACCTCTGGGCTCCCGAGTTCAGGGCATAGTAGCACCCCCAAGAGCCAATATTGGATCAGTCCCTGCTTCAGAAGCAGAAGGCCTGGTGCTGCCAGGCAGAGTCCACCAGTCTTTGGGACAGGCTGGCTTGTACCTTGGGCTCAGCCCTCTCCTTGCCACCTTCCCCTCGAAACCATCTGCTTCCTGTCCAAACAACAGCCTCCTCCTGTGCACCTTGGTGGCCTCATTATCCTCTCAGGCCTCTGGCTTGAGGCACATTTCCTTCCTGTTTTCTCCATAGGTACGGTAAGTAATAAGGATTCTCTCTCCAAGGCCATCCTGGGGCTTGCTGGAGGGACGTGGGCTCCAGAGAAAGTTTTGGTCACTTGGCACTGTTTTCACCCGAATGTGCCTCTTTGGGGGACAGCACCCACACTTAGAGTGAAATTCAACCACTGTTTACTCAGTCCGGTAAAACATATGTTTTAGATAACTTGTGTCCTAGCCATGATGCCCAGGAAGCCACGAGTCACCCCCCAGCTCTGACCTCCTCCCGCCTTTACTTGAAACACGTGGTTGGGACCTTGATTTGGGGTTAATGATTCATCACCCTGGGTCAGGCACAGGTGGAGTCCCGGCCTCCTGTAAGCTGAGTTCCAGGGTGCTGACCAGGAAGGCACTCTTACAAAGAGGGTAGCTTACCACACTGCCAGGAACCCTGTTCCATGGGCCACTTAATCTCAAACATAGCAACAGAACATGTGACCACCATCAAAGCTTATGGTGATTCTGTAAGAAAAATGAATAGACTCCACTGCCCACCCTCCGGAAGCTCATCTTGCCTGGAGAACAGAGGCACACACTTGGCAGTGATGTCCTGTGACCATTTGATGTTGCTTTATCACATCCACCCATCATGCCTTCACCTCCTTAGGGTTTGAGTGAAATGTGTGGGGACCCCAGGTCACTGGTCTGGGGAGTCTAAATGAGGCAGCAGTATTCCCAGGTCACCCACATCCCCCAGGATATTAGCCATCTGGTGTCCTGGTGTTGGCTGTGTTTGTGTTGTGATTTACATAAGTCCTGGCACCAGAAAAGCTGGTGGCTGCTTTTACTGGGTCTGGGCTGATAATCCACCCACCTAGAGAAGGTACACACATCCTGGATTATCTGGACAGTCCCCATTTGTCCCTGGAACTTTAACACCTGTACACGCTCTCTGGTTAATATTTGTCCCATTATCCTTCAAAGGTGTGCTTTTTTTTTGATAATTGATAAGGCCACAGTATCTGTGAACCCAGGGGACGGGAATGACTCTGCTTCTCTGTTATTGGATAACAGTGTTCACCTGAGTCCTCCTACCTAGTGCCTCCTCCAGAGCCTTCTGGACCCTGCCCACTGTGGCCACTCTGCAGCTGTCTACTTAACTCTCGTATCACTTTTTGAGTGTTCACTGTCCTTTGTGCCTGGTCTTGGTGGGCTCCATATTTTCTTTCTGTGTGTTTAGGGCCCCGCCCTGTGCCGTGGGGTAGCTGTGGCCTGCCCTCTTTGGAGCAGTGGGCCTTCCTCCCTCTCTTCCCTGCCCCCCTGCCTTACTCCCTCTCTTCTCTGCTGCCCTGGCATCAAGAGGCCAGGAGCTGGGGAGGAGCTGCACGCTCTTCTGGCCACAGTGCTCCTAGCCCTGACTTCTGGACTGGTGGCAGTGTGTCCCCGACCCTGAATAACTAATCTCCCAACATGGCCTTGCCGGGCTCTCACCTTCACCTCTCATGCCTGCCATCTTCTTATCTGGCCTCGTCTCCCCATGCTTTATACTTTCATGAACATGTTAGGTTCTTTGCCAGGCACATTTCCTGCTGTTCTCATCAGGAGATGCTCATATGAGCTTGCCTGGAGCACACTGTGACACCCATGCTCATCTTTCCTGGGGCAACCCATAAGCCTGCTTGGGGTTCGGCCCCTCTCTGGAACTCAGTGGAGACTCCAGCTTCTAACATTGCCCTTTTCACTCCACCCACCTGCCCTATCCCTTTGGGCAGCTTTGCTCACCCAGACATAGCCACATGATTTCATAGCTGCCAGGTTCTGTTGCACTCCCCACACCGAGTCCCCAGTCCTGGGCAGTCTGTTCACTCACTGTCTGTTACATCACTTGCATTATTTCTTGGTCATAAGAGCACTGTATTCTAGGGGTTCAAAACACAAAGATAGCAGAAACTAAAAATCATATGGAATCAGACCATTCAGACATTAGTTTTGTCCTGTTTTTAATGTATTTACCCCCAACAGACACACTCATATACACACACACAGTCTCTTTGCTCTCTAGACAGCCATGGATTAGAGGGGCGCACAATGATTCTGTTTGCTGTGATGCTGAGCAGCTGAGCAGCAAAGTCAGTGTACAGCTGTTACTGAAGCTGAATGTTGCCATCCCAGAATAAAAATTTGACATTTTAACAAAATAGGCATCTTACTATTTTGTTATTTATTGTTGCCTGGTGGTAAAGTCAACATCTAGTCAGACACTGTTGTACCCTGCCCACTGCCCACTGCTAGGCTCCCCTCATGGGCACTGCCCGCCATCCACTGCTAGGCTCTGCTCATGGTCACTGCCCACCATCCACTTGCAGGCTCCCCTCATGGGCACTGCCCGCCATCCACTGCTAGGCTCTGCTCATGGGCACTGCCCACCGTCCACTGCTAGGCTCCCCTCATGGGCACTGCCCACCGTGCACTGCTAGGCTCCCCTCGTGGGCACTATGCTGCAACTTGTGATACCAAATAGATGTTTGTTTGCAGCTGAGTTTGGTGAAGAAAGGAGATATGGGGCAGTAGGTAAGGCGCCGTCCCCATATACCAAGCCAACCCTGGCCAGATTGCAACAAAAAAATAGCCAGGCGTTGTGGCAGGCACCTGTAGTCCCAGCTACTTGGGAGGCTGAGGCAAGAGAATTGCCTAAGCCCAGGAGTTGGAGGTTGCTATGAGCTGTGTGACGCCACAGCACTCTACCCAGGGTGATAAGGTGGGACTCTGTCTCTAAAAAAAAAAAAAGAAAGAAAGAAAAAGAAATGAGATATGTTGGTTTTCTTAATTAGGTCTAGATTGGTGATGATTCACTACAGATGTCATGGTGTGATTGTGGAGGGGATTTTTGTTATGAAAGCCTACCAGACAATTTCACAAAGACTTGAAACATAGTATCCTCTCATAATCTCTTTTATTTTGCTTTGTTTTGTTATTTATGATTCTTTACAGCTCTGGCTAAGATAGGATATAATAGTCTTCATAATGGTAGGAAGCTTATGCATTTTTGCTTAATATTTGTATTTTTCTCCCATTTACATTTAACTATTTGTTACAAGTTCTTAATAATTGATTTTGCACATAAATTTTTACATGTAAAATTAATTGCTTTTACCATATGGTCTCGGATTATTACACATTTAATTCCTGTAATAATGCATTCTATTTATAAACCTTACGACTGGGAGAATTGAAACATAAATCATACATACAAGGGGATTTTGAGTCTAAGTATATCTAGAGTGCATATTTACTTACAATGTTAAGACTTGAACAATGTTTTGTGTGGCACGCCGTGTTTGTAGGGCTGATGTCATCAGACTATGACTGTAGATGTGACAGTGGCCTGCCCATCATGTGGTCATGACCACACACAACTGCAGAGGTGACAGAAGTGATCTTGAAATAGATATTTTTTTTCAAAGGCCAAGGCCAAATAGTAGGTTTTGGGTAAATAGTATCTTCTGGCTAAAGCTGACTTTGAATGGATCCCTGACAAAATGTTTTGGTGTATGATTTTGTATCCTGCTTTATTAACTTACCCTTAGCATTTTCCTGCAACATTATCTTTGAAATCAGGATATTTGATGACTGAGTGGTTTTTATCTGTGTGGGTATTCCATAGTGTATTAGCTTTTTCTCTTTATGTCAGATGTGTGTGTTTTTCAGTTTCTGTTCAGCTTCACCTTCACCTTCACACTGTGTCTGGAAGTCAACACGCCTCTTTGTCATTCATTTTCATCTTATCCTCCATACCCTAGTCTGTTGTGATGAGGCCTCTGCTGTCATGGAGAACTGGGCTCTCCAGTTCATGTAGGAACGTCTCGTGGGTATTTGAAGACAGTGTGATCTCCCCTTCCACGGTACCTCTGAGACTCTCCTTCAGGCTGACGAGTTCTGTCTCATCTGCAAGTTCTCCTGGATGCAGTGTTTGAACCCTCTGCCTTCCCGCCCGCGGCCTTCTCTTCTGTGTTTGCATGTGACAGATCAGAGCTTGAGACCCTCTGACAGATTTCAGGCTGTCTGCCCCAGATGTTCTGGCCTGTCCTCTGTGTGGTTGATGATGGCTTCTTCCTTCCAATGGTCTGTGACCGTTGGGTTTGAGCAACATGGGACAAATCACAGTGGGTGTCCCTTCTCTACCCTTCTTCCTTTGAGATTACTAGTTGCCTATCTTTTTGCTGGGTCTGTGTTTTTTACACCTTTTATGAAGTCCAGCACAGAGATGCTGGGGCTTCAGCTAGCAAGGTGGGGAAGGAAGCTGGAGAGAGTGGACTCAGACACTAGTGGGGACATGGGAATTAGTGCTGGAGTGGGCTGTAGGGCAAGACTCACATTCCAGGGCACAGCAAAATGCCTACGGGGCCTGGGGAGCCAGAGATCCACTTAGGCCAGCACCGTTAGCAGAGGTGGGAGGGAACCTCCCCAGGCTGCCTCAAGACAGGCTCCAGTTCCCCTAATGCCAGTACCTGCCTTCCTGCCAGGAGTGGTGCACACAGGCAGCCTGGGCTTAGTGTCCAGGCAGAGGCACTGGCTAGAGGAGGCAGGTCCTAGCTTGTTTCTGTTTTCCTGGGTCCAGTGGCCACTTTCTTCCCTACTGTGGGACCCTGGGTTCAGCCTGCCTGTTGGATAAGGATGTCTCACAGAGGACCACACAGGTGGTTAAAGCCTAGCAAAGACCTGCAGTCAGGATCCCCTGATTTCAGCCTAATGATTTTTCTGTACATTGTGCTACAAAAATCTTACCCCATGGAGGGCCTCTGGGAACTTGCATGCCCTGTCTTCTGTTCAGAGAGAGAGGCACCCTCCTTTGCTTGCTCTTCAAGAAAAATCCTTTATGGTCTCTCACTGAAATGTTTTGATAACAATCTAGATATTTCAAATGTGTATTTGTTATGCTTGCACAAGAAATATAAGTACCCAATTTTTTAGAACCTAAGTAGTTAATGCTCGAAATTTTGCTGCAAATAAATTGATCAGTATGCAAGACAGTTGTCACGGCTGAATCATGGTCCACAGTTAAGGTAAACAGATCTGTGATGACATTTTCTGAGCAGAATACAAATGCAGCTCCATTTCCTCCCAGAGGTTTCTGACATTTCTTCCACACGGATAACAGATTCTCCTAAGAAGGTGTTGGTCACAGGAAGAAAGATCTTTGTTTAATCCTTCCGAAAAGGTAGGGCTGTGATATTTGATATGCTTTCTGGAAAGAGAATTCTTCTAAGAGAGATGAATATTGGAAGAGTGTTTTTCTTTGGCTAGCTGCCTCCCCTCACCCCATTCCCACCCATGGAGATGAACCTTTGGTTTTTCATTTATTTGAATGATTGTTAAAATATTATGTATTGTCATATTGTAAAAGTTTGCATGGAATTAGGTTTTGTTTTTTTTTTTCCCAATGTGAAAATTAGGGGATATTTTTTCTTACTCGGAGTCACATGAAATAGTGGGGAGAACAAGATGTCTTTTTTTTCATTTTCTCCTGCTCCTTTTATCTGTGATGCTCTCAATTTCCACATTTCTCCCAGGCTTCCACTGCCTACACTGGATTCCAAGAATCCTGCATAATATGTCAGCATCTGAAAGGGAAGTAGTCGGTAGCTAGACGCGGCACCGTAAGCCGGATGTGTTTTCTGGGTGGTGGTGAAGCTCACAAAAATCTTTAGCTCGTGCTGATTTTAAAATGAGCTCAAAGCCTCAATGCAACTTTGTCTGAGAAGAGGTGGCCATTACCCCCCCTTCCCCCCCCACCCCGTGTGTAACCGGAGACTGTCTCTTGGGGGAGGGGGGAGGGTATTTGCATCGGGGGTCGGACTGCTGTGAATACATATATTTTTGTTTGTGCATGTGCCTATGACTAGGGACCCTGAGCCAAGATCTAGACACAAAGGTTGCACTGGACGTAGGAGGAGAGCTCTAGATCTCTAGGGAGTTGGAGTTGGGATAAAAGGCCAGAACGCTCTAGTGACAGGGTGTGCACAGGGATACCCCTCCAGGGGGCTGGATGAGCCTGCTCAGATGTTCTGGAGCATATTTAGGAGAGGGTGTCTTGCCTGCGCTGTGCTCTGTTCCTCCATGGCATTTCTGCAGTCTGCTGCCAGGTGAGCATGGAGGTGGTGTCCTCTGGGAAGCTGTTGCCAAGCTCCCCAGGCCGACCCCACAGTGTATGAAGTGACCCAGCTCCATGCCTTTGTCACACTCAGGCCTGGCCTCATCAGAGGCAGGATTGGGTTCCTTTGTCTCTGACCAGCTGTTAGCACAGTCCCCCAGTTCAAAATAAAAGCTTTGCGAATGCTGCTTATAATGGAAACAGCAGCATCTGCAAAGGGAAGCCTTGTCCTGATAAACTCCTTTTCTTAGTTGGAGAATAGATGGGGAAACAGAGTAAGATAGTGATGCAGCCAGAACGAGAACCAGGTTCCAACTGAGTGTGTAGCTCTTTGAGGACCAAGGAAGGTGCTCACTCTTGCCTCTACCTTGCTTCAGAAGTCCCTGTGCACTGACTGTATGGCATGGTCACTGTGAATGTGCAACTGGCCCAACCCTATTTTTCTTCCTTTTCTAGAAGTGTTTTGCCCCATGCAGTGTAGGAGGATCAGGTGACCAAGGTTTTTTAGAATGTTCCCTTTTCGGGTTCTGACGCTGGCACACTATTTTGAGGCAGTGACATCATCTCTTCCCTCTTGAGTGCCCTCCTTGCGGCTCCATAATTCAGGCCCTGCCATCTTTCACCTGGCCTGCAGTGACCTCCATTCATCCTCAGGAGAGGGACAGGTACAGTAAGAATGAATCATCAGGGACCAGATTTGGGGGGGCAGGGGTGAGGCCTCCTGGAGAAGTGCTGTTGCCATGGAATGTGAATGAGCATGAGGAGACAGCCAGGGGAATAGGAAGGAGAGAGATTTCTTACCAGAGGACATAACATGTGCAAAGGCCCTGAGGTGGGAGGGAATATACTGTGCTCCAGAAACTGATTGGGCAGTGTGGCTGAAGCCAGAGCAGTGGCCAGAGAGGTGGGCAGTGGCTTGACCACACAGAGCTGGTTGAGCCTGGCAGGCAACTCGTATGTGCACTAAGAGCAAATAGAAGTCAGTAGAGGACAGGGCAGGAGCTGGCCTTGTCTGATGTGGCTTCCGGGTAGGGACTGAATGGGAAGGGGAAGAGTAGATTCAGGAAGACCAGGGGCTCTGAGGCAGGTCCACAGCAGCAGCCAGAGAGGGAGAGACTGTAGGAGGTGACAGGAGGATGTGTGGGTGGACCTGAGACCACAGAGGTGGCAATGCTGCGGAGGCCTGGGCAAGGTCACCTAAGGGGGACAGATATGGAGGAAGGAGGCTTCGCAGGGTGCCCTGAGGCCTGGGAGCAGAGGATGAGCTGGCCAGGCAGTCCTCGTGGGAGGAGCCTGGAAACCAGGTGGGACCACCTGAGAAGGGGAAGAAGAGCTCCATGCCTAGAGAAGTTTGCAGGCAGAGGTCACAAAAGTGGTCCCCATGAGGGCAGCTGTTCAGCGGGGTGATAGGGACAAAGATCTGATTAGAAAAGGTTGAAGGGAGAATGGGAGGAGAGATGGTGCAGTGAGGCAGCTTTTAGGTGGATTTGCTCCATGAAGGCAATTATTACTTTGCCACGGTTTCAGACTTTTCCTTGCACAGTGGAAAATTCCACATCTACTTTTAAGATTGCTTTGATTTTTGATACCAAAATGCTGGTGTTATAGAATGTGTCGTGTTTCTAGGCTGCACACCTGTCCTTTGCACATGTGGTGAACCCTCCCTGCGTGGGGACTGAGGGCAGGGTCCATCCTTCACTCACCTCTCAGATGAAGCCCTCACCAGGCTATGCTCTGGCTGCCTGCAGGGAGCTGGAGTCATGAGGGGAGGGATGACTTGTTCAGGATGTCTGGGTTCCCATGCCAGCCTGAGTCAACCCTCTGAAGGCTGTGTGGGGCCCCAGGGCTGTGACACGCCTGCTGCTCAGGAGAAGCTCTGTCAGGGTGAGGGCTTGTCAGCAAGGGAGCAGTCGTGCCTGCCAGGTCCAGGGCGGGCTCTGTGTGTGCATGTGCAAGAGGGAATGGTATGTACAGGTGGTGTGTGTGGTTTGTGCATGTGTGGTGTGTGGTGTATTTGTGTGAACAGCGTGTGTGTGGTGTGTGCCTTTGATGTGAGTGGTACACATATACGGGGGTGTGTATGAGTAATGTATGTGGTGTGTGTGCAGTACATACGGGGTATATGTGTTGGTGTGTTGTAGTATGTGTGGGGTGTGTTTGTGGCCTGTGCTGTGGGTGTTGATGTAAGTGGGGTGTGTGATGGGGGGAAGTCCTGAGAGAAGGACAGAAGACAGTGGGGTCCTGGCAGGTGGCTGGGAGGTCCAGGCAGATCGCTGGTGTGGAGGCAAGAGTCTGGGTGGGGAGGCTGCTCAGGGCAGGCCAGGATGACACCCTTATCTCCCCTGCTGAGTTTTGTAGTCTCCTTCATCTCTCAGCCACAGCATGCCTAGGGAACATGTTAAGAGTGGGGTGCTGGGGTGGCGCCTGTGGCCCAAGGAGTAGGGCACAGGCCCCATATACTGGAGGTGGCAGGTTCAAACCTGGCCCTGGCCAAAAAACCTGCAAAAAAAAAAAGTGAGGTGCTGAGGAGCCAAGAGGACCATCGTCACCTTTTTTTTGACTCCAGGAAGACAGAACAGAAAAACAAAATCACAGTAGTGACCCAATTCTTTACTGTAAGGAAATGATTGTAAGTTCTGTTAGCATCTATGGGTGTGCGTACTTTAGCTGAACAAACACTCATGCTAAGCATCCTCTGTGTACGTCAGCCCTTTATTCCTCGTGACCTCGGGAGGCACACGTGCTACAGTCCCCATGTTATGGACAGAAAGCTGAGGCACAGAGAGGCTGTTATTTGCCCAGGGAACACGTAGACATCACACACACACACTGTCTGCTTTGAAAGACGTTCTTAGGGGAAAGTGATAGAGGAGAGGGAAAATTTATTTGGCAGATGTCACGGAGAAATGACCTTCAGTCAACACAGTTGCTGTGGGGTGTAGCTGCTTGCCTCCTTTCACAGAGGGGAGTCTGAATCTTAGCAAGGGTAAGCTGCTACCCATGACCCCAAACACAAACATTTCCTGGGTGCTACACAGCCTCCTGCCCTGCCTCTGAGGTAGACTGTAAGTGTTAGGAAATCTCTTTTCATCCTGGCCTCTGCCTCAGTACACGAGGCACAGGGACTGTATGGTTGGTGGGGGTGGCAAACGTATGACAGCCCACTCTGCTTCCTCACTGGCTGTGTGGTGGGGAGCAAGGTTGACCTCCTTGGTCAAGGGTCCCTGTCTGTGAAATGTTATGACTTTGTATCTGCCTCTTAGGGTGGTTTTGTATCTAAAGTGCCCGCAAAGAACTGGCACAGTGCCAGGAACATGGATGACACCCAGCAAAACTTAGTTCAGGCAAAATTTCACCATTTTTCTTCTATTCTGTTGTCGGACACTCTAATTTTTGGAAAGGGTCCCCTCCCTGTCCCTGTGTCCCATTCTCCAGCTGTGCATGTATGTACTTTTTCCCGGGTCTCCCGCATGACACCCTTTACAAACTTTTATTACTTTATTTGTGGTTAACATAACATTAAATTAACAACCTTAAGACATGTTTAATAGGAAAAAAAACTTAGAATATTTGAAAAACTCAAAAGCTTTTAATAGAAAGTAACACCCATCTACAATTCCCACAACAGAGATAGGCAAGTTTATCATATGATGGACTTCTGTTTGCCTTCCTGTCTTCTTCCTGTGTGTGCAACAAGTACACACACACACACACGCACTTCTTCCCTCTCATTGCCTGTCACAGCCTGGAGGAGCTGTGCTCCTGTCAGCTCCAGGGTGTATGTGTGTGTGTTATTGTGGTGTGTAGGTATTGGTATGTGTGGTGTGTGTGTTGTTATGTGGGTGTGCTTTGTGTGTGTTGGTGTGTGTCTGCTGGGGTGTGTGTTGTTATGTATGTGTGTGTTAGATATGTATGTATATGTACATGTCGGAGGTGTATGTGTGTGTTGGTGTGTATGTGTGTATTGGGGTATGTTGCAGGTATGTGTGTTGGGTGTGTACGTACATGTTGGGGGGTGTGCAAGTTGAGTGTATATGTTTTGGGGGTGGTATGTGTTGGTGTGTACGTGCGTATTGGGGGCAGGTTGGGGTTGTGTGTGTGTTGGGAGTGTGTGTTTGGGGTGGTGTGTGTTGGTGTGTATGTGGTACTGGGGTGTGTTGCTGCGTGTGTGTGTGTATACATTGGAGTATGTGTTGTGTATGTGTGTGTTGGATGTGTACGTATGTGTTGGGGGTGTGTGATGTGTTGGGGGTTTGTATGTACATGTTGTGTTTGTGTATATTTCTTGAGACATACTGCTGAGTTCTCCAGAAGGGCCATACTTGTGTACAGCCCCACTGCAGGGGTGGCAATGGCCATGTGGTTATGGGGCAGGAGTCAGGGATGCAATTTCCTTTCTAAACCCTGCAGTGGTCAGGCTCTGCTCTTCATCTCAGAGTGAAAATCAGAAACCTTAGAGCAAATCGACACATGCTTCCGGGGTCACTCTTCATCTAGAGGTGTAGCCTTCGCTGTGCATTCCATACCCTGCCCTGCTATGGGGTTCTCACCTCTGACCTGGCCAGGGCCCTTCCTCCAGCCACCTGTCCTGGGGGAGCATCCCAGGGGCTTTGGTCCCTCCTGCTTGACTCAGAGAAAATTTGCCAGTTTTGAAAAGAATGTCATCACTTTTCCCTGGAAAGCTGGTTGTGGTGGAGGATATAGACATAGATTACAGAGAGAGAAAGACCTATGTTTTCCTTTTGTTTGTATTTATTAAGGGTGAGTCCTAAAAATCACCATTAGAGAAAACATTGAACTTTTAAAGTGAATTTTAGCCTTATCTATTTCATCTTCCACTTGGTTTATCTACTATCCAGAAAACAATTCTAGTTACCAAAATGAAATTAGATAAAATGAGACATCATTTTTTAAATAAACTTTAAAAAGTAGTCATAGGAGCAGATTCCTTGACATCACAAGGAATGTTGTCTTCAGCCCCATGGCTCATTCTAGTTAAATTCAAAAACCAGCAAAATGATGATAATACTTGTTGCTGTAGTGTTCACTTCTTCCCAGGCACCATGTTAGGCTCTTCGCATACATTTTCCTTTATTTTTGAAGTCCTCCTTCAGGATAGGTCTTAGGAACATTTCACTGATGACGTTTTGAGTTAGAGTAGCTCAGTCTCTGTTAGAACTGAGAAGTGTTTGAGTTTTGATTTTAAATCTGATATGTGTGACTATAAAGTCTCACAGTCTTTCTCTTACTTCATTTTGGGCCATTATTACCGAATACTGGTCTGGAAGTTCTGGCCGATGAAATAAGAAATGAAGAAACTGGATATGAGATAAAACATGAAAAAGAAGGGCCAACTGTGGGCACCTGTGTGGGTCACCTGATTGCTCTTTGGTTTGCTCCCCTCCTCACCTGTCTGAGGAAAGGTCTGGGTTCGCACCACTCATCCTTGCCCTGCTAGCCAAGGTTTTGGGGAGCTTTACTTTTTGCAACTTGTATTACAAAACTATTGGCTTTTTTGTCTTCCCAAAATAAGATTATAATAATTGGAACGGGAAGGGATTAACCTCTCTATGTTTGCTGGTGACAGCTAAGATCTCTTCCAGCCTGAAATGTCTTTAACCCAAAGGTGGAAGTGAGATTGCTGGACGTAAAGTACTGTAACTCGTATTGCATGGAACAACAGCAGAATAGGCAATACATTCTAAAAGTTTGGATAATCAGGGACAGTTATACACTGAGTTAATCAAAGTTAAACCTACTACTTCATGTAGATAGGACTTCTCAGTATTTTATTTTTTGAATCATAGCTGTGTACATTAATGCAGTCATGGGATACAATGTGCTGGTTTTATATACAATTTGAAATATTTTCTTGAAATTGGTTAACATAGCCTTCACGGCATTTTCTTAGTTATTGTGTTAAGACATCTCAGTATGTTTTAATGGATGCTGGACTCTCCAGCAGAGGGGTTGGTGGGCAGCATTTTCCTCCCTTGTTTGGCCATGGAATCATTTTTCTTGGAGAATCTTAAGGGCCTGCTGTTCTGTGGTACTTACTTTAGGAAGTGATAACTTTCATTTTCACGTGTGTCTGCTCTAACAGCAATTCAGCCCTTGAGTTTTGGGACTTAATATGTTTTAGCCTCCATTTCAGAAAATCTATACATTTCTTACCAGAAGCAGGCCATTGATAGGGCTGTGCGTCATCACTGTGAGTGCTGTCTGACTGTCACACACATAGTGTACATAATTGTCTGACAGGGAGAGTGTTACTTTAAGAAAGGGATTTTTTTTTTTCAGTGTATACATTGGTTTAAAAACAAAACAAAACTGTAATCATTCTCAAATTTTTGTGAACCACAGACTAGCTAAATTAAGATTTTTGTGTTTATTAGTATTATAAAATTTTTCTTCAGGAGTTTTGAGGGGTATAGTTCAAGTTGACCTTCGCATGTGTTTATTAAACATGATGTTTTTTGGACATGGCTGTTGGTCAGCTGCTGCAGCCATCCCTGGTGGAAGGAAGCAGAGCAGGAGCCCACACTGAGGGCCCCGTCAGTGTCATAGGCACCCTTTCTACCAGCAAGGGCCCTGCTACCTGTATTTACCCTGAGCTGACCTTTTGTGTGTTTTTGTAGACTTTTGGTTCTCTTCTGCCTCAGGTAAGAGCTGAGCTAAGAAAAGCTGACACTATGGGAGTCTTTCCTAAGAACAATAAACAAGAGTCAGAGAGACCTCTTGAACTAGTTTTCTTGCCACGAAATGATCTGAATAAAGTTTAAGAATGCTCCAGAAAATGGGAATAAGAAACATTTGAAATCAGGGATGCTTACCATGGACTTAACGCACTTCCCAAAGTGTCTGGCTTATGAGAAATAATGGATCTCGGCCACAATGTGCAAGAAAGGTACCTTCATCTAGTGCCAGGCCTTCTTGTTTTGTAAATTAATATTCATTCTTGGAAAGGCCTGGCTGTGGAAAGCCAGGAGGCCTCAGCCTGGCGTGGCACAGCTGATGCTTTCCCTGGACCCCCCAGAACTTACCATGGACATGTGGGTCAAGCTCTGATACCAGGGCTTCTGAGTCCAGCCCTGATGCTTGGATGGGGTGCTCAGGATAGGGACAGAGCATCGGCGGGGCTCTCCTTGAGCAGATCCTGTCTTGGTTGCCCGTAGTTGGTACTGGCAGCAGTTCCATCCTCTTGGGCTTTGTCTGTGCTGCCAAGTTTCTGGGACATCTTACCTGTTCCAGGTGGCCAGGAGATAGGAGTCTCTTAGGAAAGCTAAGAGAATTAGTGCTGAGATGCATTAATTCTTTTAAACTACTTTTGCAAGGAGTAAATGTGGGAGTACTGCCCAGAGAACTTCTTCCTGAGGAGAAAGGCAGAGCCCGGAGAGAGAGGAAGGACTCACCCACACCACATAGCTGATGATGGAGGAACAGAGTGGCCCGTGGCCCCAGGTCCCTGGGCTGTCCCCCCGGGTGGTGCTTCTGGTACCACAGGACCATGTTCTTGCTTGTTTGTGGGTTTTGCATTGACAAAACCTCTCGTCTTTGCTGATTTCCAGAAATGGCTTCAGACATACCTGGATCCGTGACGTTGCCCGTTGCCCCCATGGCAGCCACAGGACAGGTGAGGATGGCAGGGGCCATGCCTGCCCGTGGAGGAAAGCGGCGTTCCGGGTAAGCAACAGCAGCATTTCCAGGAACTGGGCTTCCTAAATGTTGTGCAATTCTCTTGACCTGTTAGGAAAATATTGTTTCTCCCCTCCTGTAGAATAAAAGCTCAGCAGTTTGCATCCTGTTTAGATTTTGCAAGATTCCTAAATATGCACATGATTTGCTTCTAAGTGTTTTTGAGGCTTGGCACCCAGCTGGGGACTTCTGTTTGCTTGTCCTTGTGGTGAGAATGTGCTTTGTGATCCTGTTGGGCCTGGCTTAGGCCTGAAGGGAGGAGGTTCACCCATAACCCTGAGCATTCTAGCCTGACTTGGCAGCACTGCTGAACTGAGCAGCAGGCGCTGTGGGCTGCAAAGGATCCCCCTGGTGCTGTCCATCCTTCACTCTTCTATAGGTGATATGCAGGATTCCTTTCCAAAGAAGTCAAAGTCTGGTCCCTGAAGGCCTGGCAGCTCACACAGTATGCTGCTCTGCTAGTAAAATTGGTGGCCACAGCAAGTGCTGTTGAGGGGGTTAGATTACCTAGCACACTTGAACAGGTGGAACCAGAACTTGTACATGGAACTGAAAAACTAGTCAACCAAGCAACCAACAAAAATCCTGCTGGTAAAACCTAGGCCACGTTTTCAGACTCCATGTATCACCCTGTCCCTTACTCCCATCAAATCCATTTTATTTTCAGTGAAATATTTGATGGACAAAATTTCTCATGAAGTCGAATCAGTTTGTACTTCGAAGGCCATTTCTGATAACACGTGCCTCTTCAGGAGTGCAGCTGCCTGTTGGGGCAGAACACACTTTTCATAGCCCAGGGCTTTGGCAAGGCCCATTTTAAGAGGTCTAATGTGATTTAAAGGGGTGGAGGTGGGGTGTGTGGGAGGCAGACAGTGTCCTGGCAGGTCTGTGGTGGAGGGGGGGCCATGCAGAAGCATGTCCAGCATCGCCATTTTAGGTTATGAAACAGACTGTTGTGTGTGGTTTGGCCTTTGAAGGAGGCCTGAGATGTCAATGATTACCAAGAGGGTTGAACAGGCTGAGAAACAGAGCTAGAGCTCCCGGCTTTGCCTTGATTCAGTACACTTGCTGGGCTAGTGCTGATGCCCCAGTCTCCACCTGCAGCTATCTGTACAGAGTGGCCTGCAGAGCCATAATGAACTGGTGCCTGGGGCAGAGCTCTCAGACAGACTGATAAATGTTGTGGCTGCCAATGGGCTTACTGCAGACATAGCCGTATTATTTCAACCAGCCATTCTTGCTAAGTAGCTGCTAAGCTCAGCCCAGAAGCCTGGGTTGCTAACAGAAAGTACATGGTGTCAACATATCAGCTTACCCTTAAAAAAAAAAACAAATTCTGGGCCTTTAAGAATTACTTTAAAAAACTATGTGCTCTAACTTGCATTCTCCTAGGGACAAAGCTCCAAAGTCCTTTTCCAGAGGAGCAGCACAGAACTCTCATAAGGGAGGTGCCTGAGTCAGGGCCAAGGTCAGGAGAGATGCTCAGGCCCAGCTCAGTATTTACAGGACCCTCTTCGAGCCTCTGCAGGGGTTTCCTCCTCCCCTCCTGTAGGGCTACTCCCCTCCTTGACCTCGGTGTTCCTGACCCTAAACAGACCCCCCGTTTCTGGCTGTGTCCTGAGCTGATGATTTGGCTGGAGACTCAGGTCATTTCCGCAGAAGTCTTGCATCTCTGTCCCTTTTGTCCCGGGTCATACACACTCAAGAGTGGCATGGGGGGCAGAAGTGGACCTGAGCAGGCTGAGGGTGAGCTGGTGTCCCACTCAGAGCCAAGGGAAAAAGAAGCACATCAAGGAGAGAAATGAGAGGTAGAGGGGGTGGTGTACAGCAGCTGCTGACCATCACCAACTGACCAGTAGGATGAGGGCCTGCTCTTGACCTCTCTGGCGTGCCTGGGTGATCCTCCCTTTTGGGGTCATGTGCTGCTTCCTTTTCCTTGTCAGAGGAAAGGGGCCAGCACAAACCACAGTTCCATTTGCTTCAGTGACTTAGAGATTTATCCGGTGTCTAAGCAAAGAAACCTCCATTTTTACAGAGCTGTTTCCATAGTAATTCTTGCATCTGAAGTTTTTACATACTCTGCTGACTGCAGCCAGAGCCTGAAAACTTAGCTAAGTTCAAGAGGCTCTAGTGGAAGTCATGTTCACCAAAATGCAGGTAACCCCATGGTAGGGCCCTGCCTCTATGCCATGGTGTGCATTTACCACTGCTGTCCCCGTTATTGTGTCAGGGGACAGGGGTAGTAAATGCACACCATGGCACAGAGGTGGGGCCCTACCACATCATTTCTGCCCCCTATTTCCCTCTGAGAATGTGGGACATGGTAGGAGAGACATAGGGAGAGAGGGAAAAGAAGGGAGATGAGGATCGGCCTAGGAAAGAGCCTTCCTCCCACCCCAGGGGGACTTGCCTAGGTCTCGCACTCTGACCTGATTGTTCTGGAGGAAAGTGTCCCACATTCCCAGGATCAATGCCCTTCCTACCCTACTGTCACCTCCTGGGTTCTGGACGCTCCTGGCCGCCTGCCTGGCCCAGCACTAGGGGTCCCCCAAGCTGAGCTTCTGCCCCGACTTCCCTGATTGTCCTCTGCAGAGTCTCAGCAAGTTGTGTGCTCTCCCAGCAGTTGGGACACAAGGTGAAGGTTCAGAATTTCCAGATTCTTTCAAAAGTGATTCTACATATGTGGGAGAACAGAGCTGAAGCAAGAAACCTGAAAGGCACTTTTGCAGTAATCCTCTGATCTCAGGGACAGTGTGGTGAATGCTTGGGGGGCTTCCACGGGCTAGCTTGGTTAAGAGAAAGCAGTGAGGATTAGTCAGCATCTGTGCTCACCTCCAAGCTGCCCTTGCTGGAGATGGAGGCTGGATATTGCGGGCAGGGATGTATCAGTCCCTTCTCTCTGCCTTGGAGCCCAATTCTGGGCTTCTAAAACAGCATCACTAGGGGGAGAACTACTTTTAAATCATATTCAGCCAACAGACCAGCATTTCCCTTTCATGCAACCCTGTGAGCTGATGGAGTATGATCCGATTAAAGGTGTACTTCCATAAGCAGATGTTTCTCTTGGTGAGCATATATGTGCTGGCATCGCTATGTCTCTGATGGAAGAGCCTTTTCCAACATCCTTGTTAGCAGAAGTTTTGCCGCCACTGCTGGACCAGCCATTTCATCTTTTCTCATGAAGCATAAGTGAATTCTGTATGAGGATGATGCACTGATATTATTATTACATAATCACTGTTAGGGAGATTCACACCACTCACTCTTCACTAACTGCAAGTTTAGAAATGCCAGTCATGGCTTTGTGCTGTGGCAGGCATGCAGGCTGGCTGGCAGGAGAGTGAGGCAAGGCACACCCTTGGCCCCGCCATTAGCAGGCTCTCTGTCATCTGTTCAATGTGCCGAGTTCTTCAAAGTGAACACAATAGGACTCAAAAGTCATATTTTGATTTCTGTCCTTTATCATCCAGATGCTGCAGTATAATAGACACACAAAAGATGTAAAACGAAGGATGACTTACTGAGGCCTTTGTATAGTAGGAGAAATAAGCATGGCTTACGGAAGGCCTATTTAAAGTAGAGAATTTGAAGTGGTGACAGTCCCAAATGGCTGGTGTGGCTCTGGAAGACCCTTTATGTCCTCAGGAGTGGCTGATAAGCTGGTGAGACTATTTGGGGGTGGGTTGAGTTGTCCTGAGAATTTGTACAAGTTTGCATCCTGATTTATCTCCTGAGTTCACCCCTACTTTATGCTTTTCTGAATTACTGGATCTGTTCTCTACACAAACGCGTATGGGTAGAAGCACAGTTTCTTGGTCCCTGATTTTTCCTGGACATATCCTGGCTTCCAAGTTTCCATGGTGGTCCAGAGCAGCGCCATCCCTTTTTATACCCCCTGGCAAAAGCAGGAAACTTTGCCACAAGGCCTGTGTGCCCATTGTCTGCTCTACAAAGGGCTGGGTAAAGAACTAAAGTCAAAACCAGGATGACCAACCATCCTGGTTTACCTGGGATGCCCTCCACTTTAACACTGAAGTCATGGATCCCAAGAGTCCCCAGTCCTGGGAAAATCCAGGTGGCTATCACCCTAAACATCTCCAAAGATCTTTCGCAGACTGAGGAAGGAGGACTAATAAATTGCCTTTTGTAGGAACTTGTTGATCACACTCGTATCAAATGGAGTAAAAAGGAATTTTAAAGATAACTATATATCTCACACCCACATGCAGTTTTGTTAAATGCTTGCCTGCATTTTTCTGAATTTTGAGAGTCCTTTTTTTTTTTTAACACGGGAATATTTTTTGCTTGTTAAGTAATCTTCATGTGGACAGCAAAATCGCTCTTCCCCATGATGAACACTGGGTGGCAGTGTGGCTCTGCAGCTGTGCAGAGCACATAGTGAATTTGATCCCAGTATTTTGGGTAGTTGTCTTCAAGATGTAATTTTCAGGAAAGGTGAGGTAATGGCTTAGTAATTATACTGAATATTGGTGCCTTTGCTTCATTTAGAAAGTCTTGCATTGGACTCCCACTTGTCCGCAACATTGACAGCTCTGCTGCCCTTCCTGGTGCTGGTCTCCCATATTGCGTTGTGGGAGTGCGTGTCCCTCTCTCCTAGTAGGATGTGTGGTCTTTTAACTGTACCTTCCTTTTCTTGTCAGTTTCCTTCCTCACCTCCCCTTCTCTTTGTGTGTAGGTATTTCTGTTTTCGTTATTATCATCTTTTCCAATTAGCTAATTCCTTTTGTTCTTTTATTCTTAGTACAGCCCTTATTCCTGAGAACCAGGGATTCTAAATGGGTGGGGGTGGGGGGGAATCCCATCAGGTCATTGTGAATAAAATATCTCCCAGATCAGAACTCTGGCTGCACTGTACATAAAGCAAAACAAAAACAAACTGAAGAAACTCATTTTAAGAAGAAAATAACTCCTTTGCTCCATCTGCCTTATCTGTAGTCCCCCTGAAGCCCGGAGAATGTGATATCTCTCCTTAGGGGCTTCTTGCGTGTGTTTGTACAAGGCTGGCTTGTTCTGAGCAATGTACTTACTTCCCAGTAGCCTGGGTGGCCAGTGCCTTCCTGGGTCACCCCTTAGCCACTGAGGTTCTGCCCCTAGAGCCTGCGACGTGGGGGTTACCTTCCCAGTGAGGCCAACAGCTCTGGCATCGGTAGCTGTAGTCTTTTAATGCACACTCCATTCTTATATTGAGCTGTTCAGAGAAGAAATTTCTCAGTCCTGGCTCCCAGGCAGGCGTCCCTATGGGAACTCTGCCTTATCCAGTCCGCCAGGCCTGCTAGGAACACGCAGGGACTCTGAGACACTGTGGCCGTGGAGCCCCACTCACCCTGGACGTCCAGGAGAGCCACGACATCTGTAGTAGTTCTCCTTTTGCTGAGTATGTTCAATGCCAGTTAAGTTCCCCCTCTGGACAGGGACAATATTAATTGACATAAGAGAGATTTGACTTTTTGAGAAGTGTTTAGGATATTATTAATAGTCAAACAAGTATCTACCAAGACTTTTGTTTTATGTTTCCATTGAGAGGACCAGTAATGGGGGAATCTGAATAATTATTTGGTGAGCAGACAACCAGTTTGAGTAGCTCAGGCCACAGACAACCATTCTTTTCTCTCAACATCCATTTGGGATGGGTGGAGCAGTTTTGGACTTAATAGGACAATGACCTTAAATGTTCATTTTATTTGAACTCATCAAGACCAGCCAAGTTCTCAAATAGCAGAACCAGTAGTACGTTCTCTCTGCCTTGTGATCCCCATCCCCTCATCGCCCTTCAAACTGTTTTCACAGCCCTTTCAGCGTTTTTAGTCTGATTTTTAGTCTATACTATCCAATAAATTAAAAAAAAAAAAAAGGAAATTTCAATGTGGACTAGATGACAGGGAGATTAACAGGTATCCCCAAAGTCGGGGGGTGGGGGGACAAGAAAAGTTGAGCTTTCCAGCACAGTCCAGCAGTGAACCGGCAGCTGGAAATTCTAAAGAGGGCTGGAGGGGACTGAGTTCTAGTGGGGACAAATTGACACTCAAACATTTCCAATTAGGTGAACAATGGTGCTCCTACCAAAGACCTTTCATTTTGCCTCTTCTTGTCTTGAACCTGTTTGATGACTGAGTAAAGACGCTGTTTGTCGCAGTGGTAGCAGTCCTACTGAAAAAGGCTCCCTTTGTTCCAGCTGCCCGTGTTATTACCAGTTAAAATGTTCTACCTCTAATCAATGCTCACTCGTAATCTTGACTTTTCAGAATGGACTTTGATGATGAAGATGGTGAAGGCCCCAGTAAATTTTCAAGGTAAGTTTATTTTACTTTCCTTAGATTTAAAGAAGCCAATAGCTGGCAGTCACCTTATTAAATAGACAGGGATTTAATGTCTATTAATCCCAGTCAGCTAGCTGTTTGCAGCCTTGCCATATCCCAGCCTAGATGATCAAAAGTCAAGTAACAGATTTTTAATTCTGCTTTTTGAGTTAAGCAATGACTGCTAATTTTAATGGTTCCTTTGGAAAAGACAGCCCTAGAGTTCAAGTTTAGAAAAAGCTATCAAGATAAGTCCCTTTTTTCTACCATGGAAAATAAAGAGAAATATGAGAAACCTGGGTGGCTTTGCTCTGGAGTCAGGATAGAAAACTTGGTTTTAAGTTGGTAATAACTGTGTTCCTCAGTGGCCCCACGACTGCTCCATTAGCTCTGTCCTGAACACAGATCCCTCACAGAAAGGATGCAGATTGTGGGTGCCCAGGGAACTACTCATGTTATGTATGTGAAGTGTTATGTCTGTTACACACATAAAGGAGAAGGCAGACCCAGCCCCGAATTTGTTTTTTGTTTGTTTGTTTGTTTAAAGTATGGTAGGAAGTTTGGCAGAGTTGAGAGGAAGGCACAGATATTTCCAGCATTCTTAGCAAAATTCCTGTCTGGACCCAATTTACTTATGGAAGGGCCTGCCCTGACCTTCTCCCTGGCAGCCAAGCCTCTGAGCTTTCCTAGGGTTGCTGTGCTTGAAAGTGTCCCACAGGTGGTGGTTACTTTTCTCTATGGTGCACAGCTTGAAGTGACAGCCTCACATTTTTTTTTTTTTTTGAGACAGAGCCTCAAGCTTTCCCCCTGGGTAGAGTACTATGGCATCACAGCTCACAGCAACCTCCAACTCCTGGGCTCAAGCGAGTCTCCTGCCTCAGCCTCCCAAGTAACTGGGACCACAGGCACCCACCACAACGCCCAGCTATTTTTTGGTTGCAGCCATCATTGTTGTTTTGGCAGGCCCAGGCTAGATTCAAACCTACCACCTTAGGTGTATATGGCTGGCGCCTTAGCCACTTGAGCCACAGGCGCTGAGCCCCTCACATGTTTTAAAACAGGTTTTAGAAGAATAGAGTTTGTATTGCTCCCTGGGCCAATATGACTGTGATTTCTTCTCCATAGCAGCTGATTCTGGCTGTGGTTCCTTTCACAGACCAAGTTTTGCTCATGTTCCTGCCAGTCTGAGAGGGACGTTACTTTCCAGGGATTCCCAGAGTCTCCAGGTCCACAGGAAACCTCTTGTCTCTAGACACCTTCTTCTCCCTGAGAACTTTTCCTTCCATCCTCCATCCTCAGCTCTGTGTGAAGCAGTGGAGAGCAGACGGAGAGTGTTTGGATGGCTGATGCTTTTGGAGTTTCTGGTTAAAATAAGACATGAGTTTCAACAACAGAAGCACCTACTGTTTTCCCCTCAGTGCAGACAGACCCCAGCCTGGACATAAACTCATTTCTTAGGATTAATAAGAGGGCACAAATGTTTAGGTTTCATTGTTTGCATTTCTAAGGTAAAGTCCAAGTTGTAGTCAAGCCTTTCACCCAGGGGTGTGCTGTATATCCTCACATTGTGCACATTAGGTGAGAGCTTCCTGATCTCCTCCCTCCTCCTCCCTTCCTTTCTCCCCCACATTCTTCCCCCTCACTTGAATATAATTGTGCTTTTCTCTCCTGTGGGTATGTAGATATTTTTCTATTGGTTTCAACTTGCAATTTCATTCTTATAATATTTTACTAAGAAGAAAGTGCTTCAACTTCACCCAGGTAAATACAAAAGATGTAAAGTCTCCATCTTTTTATGGTTGAATAGTACTCTATGGTACACATATATACCACAGTTTATTAATCCATTCATGGGTTGATGGGTTGACATATACTTGGGTTGTTTCCACATCTTTGTGATTGTGAATTGAGCTGCTATAAACATCCTAGTGCAAGTGTCCTTATGATAAAATGATTTTTTTTCTTCTGGTAGATGCCTAGTAATGGGATTGCTGGATCAAATGGAAGGTCTACCTTTAGCTCTTTGAAGATTCTCCATACTTCCTTCCATAGAAGTTATATTAGTTTGCAGTCCCACCAGCAGAGTAAAAGCATTCCTTGCCTTCCACATCTGCATCAGCATCTGGATACATTTTAATAGCAGGGAGTCTTTTGCCCCTGAAACAGAGCTAGCTTGGGAAAGAGGACACTAATCCTCTCCCCCTACCCAGCCATTTGCTTTTGCCCTATGCAGCCTCCCTTTGTGAGTAAACAATGACTTTGACTCTTCTTGCCATAATTCCCCTTGAGATAACATCGTGCCATGCTAACCTTGAGAAATAACCTTTCTTGGAGTCTGGGAACATAGAGAGGAAGAGAAATCGGAGGTGACATTAGAGTGACACTGAGGTCTGTGTCAGTGATGAAATAACAGTACAGGGATACAAAGAGCTTTTTGTATTAGGCCTAGTCATTAAGAAACAGAAACTCCAGACACTGTAACTATCTCATCACAGCTTGTCAGTGAGTCAGTTTTAACATAACCAGAGCTCAAACCTGGGCTCCCATGAATATCCCCTCCATGTCAAAAATAGTGATGTGCTTCCAACATGCACTGCTAATTATAGGGCTGGGTTTGTAGGACCTCCATGGCCACTGGACTCCCTCACAGCAAGAGGGTGGATGGGCTTCTGGTAGCTGGGCCTATAGGTGCATCTGAGTTGCTCAAGGTTGTGGAAGAGACCCTAAGTCCAAGCTCAGCCCTCCACCTGGTGGTGGCCAGAGCTGGTACCCAAGCAAGGTGGAGAGTCTCCCGTGGACCATGCCCTTCCAGGGCTGGCAGGGACACTCAGGCGCCTCTCTTGTTTCTGACTCTGCTTACAAACAGTCCAGAGGACCCCTTCCAGGTGTGGGCCTGGGAGTGAGTGGGGCCGTACTACAGGCCAGAGCCCACTGTGTGTGCTGATTCAAAATCTGGGTAAGGTGCTGTGCCATGGTTTCTGTCCTCTCATGTTTATGCAGTCAGCTTTCCCACCTTTTCGTGAGCGGCACCAGAAGGGTCCCAAATTTGAATGTCCTGCCTGTTGTGGGACTTCCCATAGGAGTGAAATAGCCAATTTGGTGTGGTTTCTACCTGTCATAGCCAGGCCTCCCACAAAACAGCAGACATGCAGGTGCTCCTACTACCTGATCTCAGGTGATCGCATACACACACCTGCACACACACACACACACACATGCACACTCCAGGATCCTGCCTTTCAGGGCCAGAAAGGTTCTCAGGCCCCCTTTAGCACTGTTGACTCTTCTGTACCTCTTTGGGAACAGTGACATGCTAAACTCTGGCTCTGCTGCCATTGGAGGTTCCTTCCTTCTGCACAGTATCAGGAACAGGTGGGGGGCAGAAGCTGGACTATAGTGAGCTGAGGACTGACCCACCCGGAGATGTGGAAGTGAAGGTCAGTGGGAATGGCTCTGAGCATTTTGGATGTGGACCCAAAAGGAGGGGCATTTGGTGCTCAGAAAGGGGGTGCTTTTTAAGTACAGAAAGACCATGAGCCCGTCTACATGTGGAGGGTGACCAGAAACTTGTATGGTTCAGGAGGGAGGAGGGGCAGGGCAGGAGAGGGGCAGATCCAGACCACCAAGAGGACCACTCTGCTCAGGCGGAGGAAAGGAGCTGCAGGTGCAGCTAGCAGCTAGGTGTGAGCCAGGAGTTGAGAGGATCCTGATGGCTTCTACTCTCCTGTGAGTAGGAAATGGGACCATGGGCAGCATGTGTCCTTAGGAGGGAAGGTGCCCTGGGTTGAGTTCAGAGCAGGCCCCCTGAAAACAGAGATGCAAAGTCCTTAGACCCTATTTCAAACTGTGGGTCCTGAGTGTGAAGTGGCACCGGTCTGTACTATAGCACAGTGTCCCCCACCTTGCAGTGCCTGCTGGTTAGGTGCAGTAGAACACAGACTCTTCACAGACCAGGGATTGGCACACTAGGGCAGGTGCACTGAGGGACAGGGCTGAGGAGGCTTAGATATTGACGAGGGGGAGTGGAAGAGGCCAACTGTAGGTCCAATTGCATGGGGAATAGAAGGAGCCAAAGGCAGGGAGGACAAGAGTGGATAAGTAGAGAGGAAGGAGGCCCGAGCGTGGAAGTGAGATTGTGGTCAGAGAGCAGGCCTAACTGTGTGTGAGTCTGAGGCTGGAGAATTAGGAAGTTGTGTTCAGATAATGGGAAGTGGTCAGTTTGGGAGAGGCTGGCTGAGGTCATGGGAGAGGAGCCAGTGGGAATACAGGTGGGGTGTGTAGATCCCATGCTGAGCTGTGGGGGGCTGGGTGCTCAGCGCCTGTGTGGGCAGCCAGTGGTGACAGTGACGAGCGCTGAGGATGGTGGAGACAGGTGGAGTGAGCGTCAGAGGCAAGAATGAAGGGGGACAAGGCCACAGTGCTAGCCCTTCCTCCCTTCTAGGAGGGAGGCCCTCCCAAAAAAGAGTGCCTAGCACAACCTCACTCCTGCTTCTGGGAATTGTGGTTGTCAAGTCATTGATTCTAGAGCAGGTGGTGATGAACTCTCCATCTCTGGGAAAACTGATTCTGATTATACACCAGAAAGTGTTTCTGCGCAGATGATCTTGCTGGCCCCTGGCTGTGGAGCCACCCACTTCTTCAGAGGGGCTAGCACAGCCTGTCACTGCATGGAAGGCCTCAGTCTTCCTGGAAGGCAGATGACCACCCCGCCCAGTATGTCCCATAGCCCCTCACTCAAGGAGAGGCTAGAGACTGTGTTGCTCTGCTCTCACAGCCCCAGGGAGCAGTGCGCTTTCTAGGAAGTTCCAGGACTCCGGTTCCTGTGCCTTCCAGCAGGGTCAGCTGCCACTAGTGCATAGTGGCATCTTGAATATTGATTCATAGGGGGACAGCTAACACCCTAGAGCCGACATCAGCAGGGTCCCAGTCACTCACCAGGCAGATGTATGTATGTGCACATGTGTGTGACGTTTCATTACAGCAGAGGAGTGGAAACATACCTAATGCAAAGGCCCTTTTAATGTAATGTTATAAACCTAGGAACAACTGAGGATTCACTCCCAAACTTTCATTCTTGTCATTGCATGTCAACAGCCTGATTTTGGTCCTATTTAGACCCATTCCTTGCCCTTTATCAGAAGACCCAGGAAGCTTCCAAGGAGTTCTCACATCTGTTATGTGGACTCCGTCCCAGTGCTTGGAACATCCTAGGAGCCTGGGCTCAGAAGCCCTTGTCAGTGGGCGAGCAAGCCCTCATTGGCCTGCCATGAATGGCTCTGAGTGACCTCTGCTGGCTATTCCTTGGTGAGGTTTGGGCCCCCAGTTGCATCAATTGTGGGGTTTAACCAATGAACCTCTTTAAGTTACCTAAAAGTAAAGATAGTTGTGATAGGAAATCCTTCACAGGATTGACTTTTGTTTTCATCATTCCTGTGTTGATACCTCCCTCCTGGTTTTATGTGGTATTTAAACTTGCAGGCATTTTTTTCCTGGCTGCGTAGGTTGTGATGATGTTGCAGTTTTAGTTTTTCCTGTTTTGAGTGTAGGTATGATGATCAAAATCTTGTTGATATGGAAAATATGCAAGGTGGGAGTGTCTTGCAGAGGTCTTTCCCAGCAGCAAAAATAAAAAATAAAAACAAGTATTGTGGGTTACCAGAATTCTTAATTTTCACATCTTAGCTTAGAGAGCTAGTTACTTGGCTTCTAAGTGGAAAGATGCTCAAAAGTATTTCTGATGTGGAAAAGATGACCAGAGGCAGCAAAGATTATCCTTTTAAAAAAAATTTCAAATTAATATAAGGGTACATACAATTAGGTTATGTTATTTGCATTTGTTAGGTGAAGTCCAAGTTGTATTTGAACTTAGGAGGTGTGCCATATACCTCTACATTATACCCGTTAGGTGAGAGCTTACTAAGCCTCTCCCCACCCTTCATGAATTTAATTGTATTTCCTCTCATGTGGAACTGTAGTTGTTTATCTACTAGTTTACAATTACATTGAGTACATGGGATGCTTGTTTTTCCATTTTGGAAATTCTTTACTTAGGAGGATGTTCTCCAGATACAACCAGGTAAATATAAAAGATATAAAGTCTTCATCTTTTTATAGCTGAATAGTATTCCCATGGTATACATATACCATAGTTTATTAATGCATTCATGGGTTGATGGGTTGACGGATACTTGGGTTGTTTCCACATCTTCATGATTGTGAATTGAGCTACTGTAAACATTCTAGTGCAAGCGTCCTTATGTTAAAATGATTTTTTCCTTTTAGGTAGATGCCTAGTAATGGGATTGTGCAATCAAATGGAAGGTCTACTTATAGCTTTTTGAGGAGTCTCCACACTTCTTTCCAAAAAGACTGTATTAGTTTGGAGTCCCATCAACAGTGCATAAGTGTACCCCTCTCTCCATACCCCACCAGCACCCACACCTTTGAGCCTTTGTGGTGTGGGCTGTTCTTCCTGGTGGGAGATACTACCAGGTGGTTTTGACTTGCATTTCTCTGACACTTAGAGACAATGAGCAGTTTTTCACGTGTGTGTTGGCCATTCTTCTGTCTTCAGGGAAGGTTCTGTTCATGTCTCTTGTCCAGTGATTCATTGGGTTGTTTGCTCTTTTCTCGTTGATTCTCTTGAGTTCTCTGTAGATTCTGGTTATTAGCCCTTTTTGTTTGACCTGATCTTATCAGTCACCGTGTGTGGGCCACACTGGGTGGTCCATAGGAGGTCTTCTTAAAGCAAGAAAAGATTCAGCTGAGCCTTTGGGACACTGAGAGCAAATTCCCAAGATGAGCACTTCCAGGCTTTCCAACCCTTCTCCCTGCCTGCACAGTCTCAGTTCTGATGAAGTACTACACATAAGCTGGGACACACTTGAGCAGCCAATGTCCATGTCCTTTCTGTGGGTTAGGGTTAGGGTTAGAACACACTGGGATGAAACATTTTTTAGGAGGATTGGTGATTTCTTCATATGGGATATGATGGACCTGCATTTGATGCCTTTCTTCCTGTGTTTAGCTACTGACCTCCTTATCTGCTGTCCTCTTTTTTTGCTGATTAACCTTGATTTGAAGTGATAGTGCCCAGATAACATGAGGGTTTTTTGAAGAAAGAGGAGGAAATCATTTCTAGAATCATAAGTAGTCCTGAGCTGTGTCTCTTTAGAAGCTGCCAGACATTTTCTTCCCCTATAAAGCCTTAAATATCCCCCAAATCCAGCCTCTCTGGGCATTCTAGCTTTGAACATAGTCCCAGTTAGTGCTTTGCCAGGGAGAGGAGGGGAGAGACACATCAGGTGTCAGGCAGGCCTGCTTCAAGTCCCCACATTCCTCTTCTGTAGGGAGAGGAGCCATTTTCCCTACAGGGGCTTGTGAGGGTCAAATGCAGTCATGGCTGCGAGAGCTCGTGCTAAGCTGCAAGTTGGTACAGGAACAGACAGGATGTGTGTCCCCCTGAGAACGAGAATTATCAGAGGTGTGGACCTGTGCCTGCTTTTAGGAGGATATGGGCTCTCCAGATTCTGTCTCTCTGTGTTCTGGGCCAGCCTGTGTTCAGCCTGGTCACTCTGGCTCCGTGTCATGGCCTTACAGAAACCAGCCTTGGGGGGCTGCACCTTCCACCTTCCCAAGGAGAGAGCATCCTTTGCCCTTCCTGGAGAAGCCACAGAAGCTGACAAAAGTGCCTAATTGGATACACCTCCATGTACCACCTGTCTCTATGGGGCTTCCCAAAATGACTTTCTGTTGCCTTGAGGGTGTTACTATTTACAGCCCCCTGCTGTGCTGCCCAGGGGGGCTGGCCATGACCTAGTCCTCAAACACCCAGCAAGACACAGTCCTCCCTCCTGGGTGTTGGGGGAGCAGAGCCTGTCTGTGCCTGCCATGCACAGAGGCTGCTGATGGCTGAAAGGAACTTGTGTGTAGACCCTGAGGTAGCCATTCTCTATCTGGATGCTCCCCAGCCAACACTGAAGGCCAGGTGGTATGTTCCTCTGCAAAGGGTCTCTTCCCACACTCTGCCTGCTCAGCTCTCAGACGGAAATCCAGAGCAGGAGGAGAAGGGGTTTGATGCTTCTTTTGCAGAAGTGCTGAAGCTCTTCACTGAATCAGGAATTGTGGGTAGAAAGCCTGGTCAGGCTGTTCAGTGAGTTCTGAAAAGGGAAAGTGTCCTGGTGACCAGTCTTCCAGTTCTGATATGACCTGAGGATGTGAGCACAGACCTCGTTCCACATGAGACCTGTCCCCAAGCCTGATGTCTGTGAGGGCATCAGCCGTTGGTCATGCTTCTCTTAGTGAGGAAAGGAGGGCTCTTCTTGTTGGGAGCAGGTCTGTTGTTAGCATCTGGAGAGGTACACAGATCTTGGGAGGTAGAAATGGGAGCAGAGTCATCGTAGAGAAATGTGGTCCTGGAGTCGTCCTGCCATCGCAGCAGGGCTGCTCTGCAAACGGTCCTGTGTGTCCATATAGCCAGGAAGCTGGCAGCAAGGTGCAGTATATGGTGGCATTATTCTGAATGCTGACTTCTCAGGTTAGGACCATGACCTTGTACATGGCCTGGCTATAGCTAGGCCTGGCAGTGTCTCTGGTGGTATCCTAGGTCAGTGCACCTGCTGTCTGTAGGGAGCCTCGGCTGGTCATCTGGATGTGAGCCAAGAGGCAACATGGTACTTGGGTTTGCTGTGTGGACCCACTTAGCCAGGCCTGTGTGAGGGCTGTCAGCATGCTGGGCTCCTTCTGCCTGTTGCAGAACTCTGCCATCACACACTCATGGCGTCCTCCCCTGCACACGGATTTTGTCAGCACCTGTTGGCTCTGCTGCCCCTGCTGGTCTGTGGGTTCTCTGTCTCCAGGACCCAGCACGGTGCCTCCCAGACCTGGCAGTGTGCTCTAGGTGTCCCAAGTCTGCCCTGATAGGGAAGTCCCAGTGTGGAGCTGTCTCATTCCATCTGCTTGTGCTGAGTCTGTGATTTCTATCCCATGGAACACGGAAGACCTGTAGGGATGGGCAACTCAGCTGCTGTCTGCTGAGTTTATGGATGTTCTTTACAGAAATTTTGTAAAATTCTCCCTTGTTGTATTTTAATGAAGATAGGCTTAATCACCTTCCTGATGTGATTAAACACAGGAGCCCTGCCTTGGAGCATAGTCTGCGGAGAAACACATTGACATAGGGTCAGCAGCACTGCTGCTTTCTCTGCCTTGCTTTCCACAGCTATGTCCTGGGGACCAAGCTCTGGGACCTCCTGGCCCAACAGAAGTGTCTCTGAAGCTGACAGCTCTGCCTGTGTCCCCGGCTGTCATTGCTGTGGTGCCCCCTGTCCTCCTCATGTATGTGGAGGAGATGATTTCTTTATCAATGCAACAAGCACGTGGGTCTTATGCAACTCACAGATGCTAAACTCACAGACCCTCCCTCCAGCCCCTCCGTGCAGACTCCAAGTCATCCTCTCACCTGGGGAGGGTGGCCTTGGCTCAGCAGGCATGATCCTTGAGATATGCCCTCTTGTTTTCGCAAGGTAGCATTTTTCCTCCCCTCCCCCCCAGGGTGAAGCTTCAAAATGAAACTATGTACATTCGCTTCCTTATTAAATCTTGTTGCTGGGTGGTTGGCATCTCTCAATCCTTTTGATAGCATGCTGGGAACTCTTTCTCACTTGTTTCATAAAATGTTAAATGGTTGGAGCATGGCTGGACCAGGAGGTGAACATCATCAGTTTGTAAACAGTTGCTGTAATGTTTTCTGCTTCGTGTACCTTGTCGCACAAATTGGGTTTAGTGAGGGGGCTGAGGTGGTCACCTGGAGGGAGGGCTGACTTGGCTCTGTAGGTATGAGGGCATCATGGAAGGAATTTAAGGGATGGACCAGATTTGCATTTTGAGAAACACCAGTCTGGCTACAGTGAGAATGGGACTGGAGGGAGATAAGGCTGGAGCTGAGGGGCAGAGGGAGGCCATGAGCACCCAGGGGAAAGGAGGTGCTGGTTACAGCGGGCAGTGGGTATAGGTAAGAGGAGGGCCCCCAGAGCATCTGCACAGACACAGTTTGAGGGAGGAGGCAGTTTAGCGTGTGCTGAATGGAGGTGAGTACGGAGGCATCGCCTGCCTGTGGTCCTGGGAGGTTGGGGGTTTGGGACTAGGGGAGGAGGGCAGATGCCTGGTAAGGGGGAACCCGGGTCATGCTGAAGAGTTGGACTCCAGGTGACACAGGTGGAGAAAAGGAAGGCCCATCCTCTAGGGTGCCCGACAGAGAAGCAGGGCAGGAGGCCCAGAGCCCTGGGGCTGCCTCATGCACACAGGGGTTCCTGCCTGGTCTTCTCAGCCAGCAGCCCTAGGCAGCAGCTTCTGCTTTCCCTGAGAGGCCCCCTGGGCCTTCTCTGCTACCCAATGCTCATATGAGACAGGTTTCTGGCTGAGCACACAGCAAGGCCACCAGGGAAGACCCAGTTCAGGGTGGGTCTTCTGCTAATTTCACTGCTCTGAAATGGTGGAACTCCTGTGCCTCCTCCAGGGCAGGGTCTCTGGGCCCCTCGCCCCTCACCGAGTCCCCCCTTTCTTCACTTTCTCTCTCTGCGTGATTGTTCTGTCCCACCCTTTCTCTGGCTACTTTTTCCCCCTCTCTGGGCAAGCCCTGCCTGATTACTCAGGAACCACTTCTCCTGGATGTATATGCATCTGTCCCTGCCTAGGAGTCTCTGTTCCTTGGGGCAAGAGCATCGATGCAGGACTGGTGTCTCTGCCCCATCCGAGCGAGTCAGCTGGAGGGCTGTCTGCAGGGGAGAGAGCAGCACTGGGGTCAGGGCTCCCCTTGTGGTCTCAGCCTCCCATCTCCTCTCTGCACCCCCAGGACCCCTCCCCAGAAGCCAATTGCAGAGGCCAGAGTATTGGGGCTGCTGTCAGCCTGGCCACACAGAAGCCTACTCCTTGCTTCTGGTGAGGTTCCAACTTTCCTGCTTCTGGTCCCTCTCTTCCAGCACCCAGGCTGCCCTCCATCTAAGCCTGTCTCCTTACTACCCTCAAACACCTCTTCTCAATTCCAGGCCTTTCCTTGATCCTGCTGTCCCCTCCCCAAGAACATTCCTCCTCTATCTGCCCACAGCTCAGGTCCAGCCTCTCCTGCCCACGTTTCACCCACCAGAGCCACCCCTCTTCTCTCTTGCTCTCTCTCTCTCTTGTGTTTTTGCTTCCCAAGTGCCTTTTGGCACATTTAATCCTATTCTGCCTTTTGGTTTCACTCTATAAGGGGTATGTTTTACCTTCCTAATTAAACCCCCTGCTGGCTGAGGACCAGATCTGGTTGTTCATTTCCCCTACCACCCCTACCCTGGTGGGGCCTGGCTCACAGTCCTTGTCTGGAAGGGGCATGCTGGATGGCTCAGGTCAGGCAGTCCCTGTGCTCATACAGGCCCTTGGCACGTGCCACCTGCATGTCATCAGGCCTGATTGACGCATCTGTTCCCCAGACTGGGAGGATGCAGTGTTAAGCTCATTAATGCATGCAGTGTTTAGAGGCAGACTTGCTGGATGCTGTTCTTTTCTTGTTAGTGTCACTCTCATTCTTTGAGCACCAATGCGCCCCTGAATTCTGCAGCAGACATGTCCTGAGACAATTCTTTTATCCCACATAACAGCTTTGTCTGAGAGTTGTTGAACAGGGTTGGCTGTGACTCTCCTTCAAGCCTGAAGGTGATAAGCCTGAAGTGGAAATTATTCTATGAGTCCTTCCACTGGTTTTTCATCTTAACATATCAGAGATCAAATTAGTAATTCCTCATTGTGCCTTTTTTTTAAATTGGCTATTCGTTGCTCATTGAGCCAGGGGTGCACCTGTTCTGTTACTATGTTGCAGAAAATGTGTTGGGCATAGAAATGTCTTGTTCACATTATGTAAAGTAAATTGATGGCATTACCAGTCTGCTTAGTGACACAAAGAATGGCAGGGCTAAGTATTGTTTCTCCTTGTGAGGCCAATGTAAACCTCATTCTGTGTGTGTCGTGTGTGTGTGCACATGCACATCTATGCACAGATTCATGTGTGCACAGAGAAAGCGTGTTGGGAAGCTCTTGTCTCAATCACTCATGCTTACTAAAATTTCCTTTGGTACATGGGAGTAATTAGAAGTGTCAACGTATATTTAGAGATGGAGACTGTAGAAGTCTGGTCTCCCCACACACAGACAAGTGAGCGCATCAGAACAGCCGCTCTGCCCAGCCATGGACTCACAGTCCAGAGTGCTCAGCTCTCATGGCTAACGCTGGTTCTTAGTTACTCGGTGTTAATGGTGTGCCATTCTGTACCATCAATAGTAACCCCTAATCTGATGCTTCTCTTTTTGTGCTTCCTGATCTCATGCTTTCTGGGAAGAGAGAACCACAGTGAGATTGAGAGGCGCAGGCGGAACAAGATGACACAGTACATCACGGAGCTGTCGGACATGGTGCCCACCTGCAGTGCACTGGCCCGGAAGCCGGACAAGCTCACCATCCTCCGCATGGCTGTCTCCCACATGAAGTCCATGCGCGGCACCGGGAACAAGTCCACAGATGGCGCCTATAAGCCCTCCTTCCTCACGGAGCAGGTATGCCCGCTAACATCCTCATTAGAGGTGGGGACAATCACAGTGTCACCATGACAGAATGGACTGTGAGGAAACAGGGTTCAAGGCTGAAGAAGGGAGGAAGCCAAGATAGTTTGTTTCTACTCTTCACCAAGACTCTGACTTCAAGAGTGTGTGTCTTCCCTTGGGTTCTCCTGCTGTTGTGTTTCCCATTGCCTTAATGAGGCATCACTCACCAGAATGGAGTGAGCATCTCAACAACGTTCTCAGCACTCAGACTCAGGAAGGAGTTAGTCGGTGGTGATGATAATCCTCCCGTGGCATTATGGGAGTCGCATGACATGAACAGAGATCATGGCCCCACCAGGCATTTTCTAGGGGCCCGGTGAGAGTCCTGTCTGTCTGTGCATTTTTATTTACTCTTCATTCCAGCGCCATAAAGAAGCCACTGTTATTCATTCTTGTTTTATTGATGAAGAAGTTGGGGCTGAGAAAGAGTTAACAAATTTCCCAGAGTCAATCTGCTGCTTAGTGAAGGAGTCGGGAGTTGGTCCAATGAAGACAGGATGATAGGTCTGCAAAGCTGTATTTTTAACACCTATATTATTGTTGAGTATTTGGGAAGAAGAAACACATGAAGTGGTTGTTGTGACAGTGTTTTGTAAATGGGCTTACCATGAGCCAGAGGCCTGTGTCTGATGTCCTTGTCCCTTCACGCCCTGGTCACAGGGCAAGTCTGCTCCACTGTGAGCTTCGGTTGCTTATCTGTTGGGTGAACATACCATTCTTTTGCCTTCCTGTCTCCAAGAGCTTTTGCAGGATTAACGAGATGGTGGATTTGAAAGCACTTTGTACAATAGAGCAGAAGGAAAAATGTAAAACAATACAGGTGTCAGGGAATGCAGTTGGGAAGTGCAAAGTTATGCAGAGTGTAGGGTCTTAAAAGTAATGGAGCATTTAACAAGATAGAGTGGAAGTGGCCTGGTGTCATCCGGGGACTTCTCAGGACAGAGAAAGTGTTGGCAGGGTATGAAGAAGCCACAAGATGTACGCAGAAAGAGGGAACAGAAGGAATTTTACAAGAGGGGAGGAGTGTGCGTACAGCTTTAGAGATAGAAATGAAAAAGGCAAGGTTGGGAGGTCCAAGTCACTTACTCAGCTGGAGCTGAGAATCTATTCATGTCATGGGAGCTAAGTTTAGAAAAGAGCAGAGAAGAGGAAGTAACATTTGTTATGTCTGTTCTATGGCAGACATTTTTGCAAGAGCTTTACCTACTGGGTCCCTTTGTAGTCCCCCAGAATGGCACTACCTGCCACCTAGAGGACATGGAGTGCAGAGGCTGGGGCACTGGCTTCAAGCCTCTCTTCCACCTCAATAAGATAAACGCAGTGGTAGTTTCCAGCCCCTATGGCTGGAATGCGGAAGACAAGTGTAGACGGTTTAACACAGGGCTTGGACCAGCACGAAGCATGGTAGGTAACAGAAATGTGTTAAGCGCTTCTCACTGCCATAGGTCAGTAATATGCCTCTCTCCCCATACGTTCTGTTAATCCTGACAAAGGCCCTGCAGGGTCAGTGTTTAAAATGAATCTTTCTCTTTAACTGGGGAAGGATTAGGAAGGTGGCTGGAGAGAGAAGGCATCAGAAGGGCCATCAGAGCCCCCACCCCGTGTGCCCTCCAGCTGTGTGGATGATGCTGTTAGCTATACCAGTGGCACCTGTTGTGTGCCAGGCCCTTTCTCAGTCCCTTTCTCAGGCCCTCCCACACAGACCATCCTGCAAGTGCACAAACTCTCACTGAAACACTGCATGAGAAACAAGCTGGGAGTTTGAGGAGACCTGCCCAACACTGCCCGGCTCAGTGGAAGAGCCATGGCTGATGTGCCCCCACGCTCTGAAGCCCAGGCACTTTACTGGTCATTTTCCTGGAAGCAGCTGATTCTGGATTCAGGAAGTGAGCGTGATGCACTCAGAAGATGAGGATCAGAGAGGAGGGTGGGAGATGACAGGTCTGTGGTGAGGGTGCATCTCCTTCCTCTGTGACCTCCCACAGTTCTTGCAAACTGGGTGAAAACATGAGCACACAAGTTAGTCATTCAGCCTCCATTTCCTCTCCGCCTGTGACAGAGAATTTTCTGCTTCCCCAGACATCCTGTCCCATTTTTGTTTTCTTTTTACAGATCTTCCTGTTGGGAAAATCTTCCCAATACTGAAAATAAAAATGCTGACCTAATCCTTTGATCTAAGGAAGAATCTAGGAGAGGCTGAGTAGTGAAGTGCACAGCAAGAGAAATGGGCAAAATAAACTTTCCCTTAAAAAATGCTTGTGCTGACTATTTCCACCCTGGCTTCTCAGGCAGAGGATGTCAGAACCCCTCCCAGCCAAGCGCTTAGCACCACTTAACCAGACTCCGCTGGTCCTGTTCACCAGCACATCAATGTTTTATCGCAGGGACTGGG